>QUSF01000162.1:167586-246283 GCA_003676055.1 Chloebia gouldiae | reverse complement strand
CGGCTTTCCGTTATCTGTAGTGTCTCACCTGTTTGCCATGGATCCAGCCCAGCGCGTGACTCCCGACCGGCCGAGGGAGCTCATCCGTGCCTGCGACGGGGCTCACTTGCCCCGGCCGCCTCCGCCGGCAGCTCGCCGGGAGCCCTCGTGCCACTCCGGCTCACCAGAATCTCGCGTACCCTGCAAGGCCAAAATGCACGGGGTTAGCGTTACCTCAAACCCACGGCGCGCGTTAGGAGCTCACGCACCTGCCGAGAGGAGAACCGCGCCGCCCCGCCCCGGCGGCTCGGGGCCGCCTCCCCTCACGGGCCACGGAGCGCCGCCGCGGGATCAGCAGGCCGCTCGGAACGCCCGCTAGGCCCGCTTACCCCGGGGCTACGGCACCGGGACCAGCCTCGGGCTGGACTTCGGTCCGACTCTCCTTCGCGGTGGCGCCAGCGCCGTGCGGCCCTCAGGGAGCCGAGGGCGCCGCGGCCGGGTCACGGCTCCCGGCGGAACGCCGCGTTGCCGGAACTGCTGCGCCGGGGGCGGGCACCGGCGGGCGCCCATCAGGCGTGGCACCGGCTGGGCGCAGGCAGGATCCCTCCGCCGGGCTATGTAGTCCCTTTGCACCGCTCTCCCGGACCGTGCCCGTCTCTCCCCGGCCGCCGTTGCGCCAGGGCCGCCTTTTCCGGGACAGCGCCCGCCGCTCCAGCTCGACTGTGCCCCGGACTGGGTGCGGAGAGTGCCAGAGACTGGTACGGAGAGTGCCGGCTTCGAGGATCACTCCGCACATGATGAAGTCTTGCGGCACCGAGCGCCATTTTGCGTGGCGGGCCTGCGGAGCGGCGGGCGGTGAGTGCGGCCGTGGGGAGTGCTCGGCGTCCGAGACGGTGATGGGGAGCCCTGCCTCAGGGTCTCCCGCAGCCCTGGGACTCGCTCCTGGGATCTGCTCCGCTTGTGCTGTGGGATGTTTTCTCGGTGCCACCTAGCTGGGGCGGGAGAGGGATTTCTCCCCTCAGCCCTCAGGTGCAGCTGCGCCGGTGGAGCTCATGTAGGGCCTCCTGCGCACTGTCCGAACTGTCCCGGGGCATTAGGCCAGACTCGGCCAGTCTCGCCGAGCGGCTGGTGCGGCTGGCGGCCGTCCCGGCAGCCGGATCAGGCCATGGCTCGCTCCGCTCTGGGCAGTGCTGCCGCCGGCAGGGAGGGATGGGGAGGTGCGATGTAAGCCGAGGTCTTTCTATGTGACATTGTTTAAATAAGCTTTTCCTTGATGAACGGTTTTTGCCAAACAGAATGCTGTAATTAAATACTGTTAGAGTTTGCTTTTTGTAGGGTTAATAAGTTGAACTGGTTTCTGGGAGACTAAGCATGTGTTCAGTAGGTAGGAAGAGTTTGGGGAATGTGAAACAGCAACTTTTTCCTTCTGATGACGAGATTGTTACAACCTTAGTTTCTAACCGCCCTCGAGTTAATTATATAGCTGGTTTATAACTTATGTTTCGATAGGACAGAGGTGGGCTTGGCTCTTCAGTTGACTTTTCCATTTTTTAAAAAATGCCCAGGAAGTTTCCTTGAAGTTCTAAGGCCAATCCTATTGGTCTTGGTGAGGTGCAGGGTTATAATGTGGGAAGTGAAATAAGGAGTACTCAAGGTTCAGTCGCTTATAAGTAACTAGAATCAGGATTGTTTGCTTGGGGGGAATTTCTTGGCCTCCCCCCCAGTAAAACAGTGTCTTGTGTGCTGACTGATAGTTCTTGGTTCCAGTGACCATCCCTCTTCTCCACAGAAAGTGTTTGTCATGTTGGGCTCTGGATTCAAGGCGGAGCGCTTGCGAGTCAACCTGCGCCTCGTCATCAATCGCCTCAAACTACTGGAGAAAAAAAAGAGTGAGTATTAAGGGGGCAGGTGGGACCCAGCATGCTTTTGGGGCTCAGGAGAGTTGAGAAGGTATTTCTGAAGTTGGAGTAAGTACTTTCATGGGCCAAGAATGGAGTAGCTTTTTGCTCTTCCTTGCTAGACCAGGCCTTACAACCTGCCCTGGTGCACAAGGAGCTGGAAGAGCAGTCTGGCCTCTGTCCACTTTCTTGGCAGCTGTTGGAGTGCAGTTTGTAGGGTGGTAGGTAACAGCTAACGTATGTGGGCTGTGTGTGCTAACAGCACAGTGGAGAACTCCCTAGGTGCTGTGGGAGACCCTCCACACCTGCCCAGCCCTGACACAGGTCAGGTCTGTGATCCTGGTTAACTCTGCAGGGAGGTTGTAGGTGCAGGAGTATTTCCAGCAGCCTAAAGTCCACTTTCCTTTCTCCCATGAGTTGCGTGCTCAGACCTGGACATGCCAAACCATACCTGAGTGTCTCAGGCTGCAGAGATTAGATAGAGGAGAGAAGCTAGTGATGGCTTTATGTGTGATGGGGATTTGTGGGTGGTTTGGAGGCAGCAGCCCAGGCCAGCGCAGTGACCAGGCTCGGGATGTGTGCTGCAGCTGAGTTGGCCCAGAAGGCAAGGAAGGAGATTGCCGATTACCTGGCAGCTGGAAAAGATGAACGTGCCAGGATTCGTGTGGAGCACATCATCCGTGAAGATTACCTTGTGGAGGCCATGGAGATCCTGGAGCTGTACTGTGATCTGCTGCTTGCCCGCTTTGGCTTGATCCAGTCCATGAAGTAAGCTCTGGCTGAGAGGGTCCTGGACTCAGGAAGGGGCGCTGTTGGGGGCGTGTCTGGGGTACAAAAGGGCATCCGTGTTTGTCTCTCCAGAGACTTTTTCTTCCCCATATAGGGAAGACTGTGGAGCCCAGTGCATAGGATGGGAACTTAAAGGCTAAGCAGATTGAAGGCAACAAAGGCTGGGTGCACAGGATGAAGAGAGAATTGTTTTCTTTGGTCATAGGGAGCTGGACTCAGGCCTGGCAGAGGCAGTATCTACACTGATTTGGGCTGCACCACGCCTCCAGTCGGAAGTGGCTGAGTTGAAGATTGTGAGTAGGGGTGCTTGAGAGATGTTGCGCATGCAGGGTGGAGGTGATGCTGCCAGATGCTGATGGAAGCCCTTGTCTGGGACTCTATATCACTAAAACAGAGGATTTTATGGGCTCTGCAGATGGAAACCAGATGTCCTTGGAGCATCTGAGGTGGCTGCAGCTGCTGAACTGGGGTACTTGGTGGGAATAATGAGGGAGGGAGCTGAGTAGATGTGTGGTTTGAGGTGGGGGAAAGCAGGGGTGTGCATATTCTAGAGTTTCTCTCCTGCTGCAGGTTGCTGATCAGTTGTGTGCTAAGTACAGCAAGGAGTATGGGAAGCTGTGCCGGACAAACCAGATTGGGACGGTCAACGACAGGGTGAGGAGCTGGTAGAACAGGTCGAGCTGGCAGAGCAGGCACGGCTTGCTGCTCCTTGGGACCCTGGCTAGTGGCTGATGGTTGCAGTCAGTCTGGAGCACAGGAGGTGCTGTGCGGCCAGGGCCCACCTGCACTGAAGCATAGTGCTGAGGGCCAGGCAGGGAGGCCCTGCTCTGCTGATTGTGGATGGGGAAGGGTAGAACAAATAGAACCCTGGCCTATGGCTGCCTGCAGCATTGCTGTACTGGGGGAGGGGCCTTCCTAGGGCCGCCTGCTGCTCCCTGGCTGGGATAGCACTGGTACAGAGCTGTTGGATGCTGCATTGCCTTGGCCTTACTAAGTCTCTACACCCTTGTGTTCCAGCTGATGCACAAGCTGAGCGTGGAAGCACCACCCAAGATCCTGGTGGAGAGATACCTCATCGAGATTGCAAAAAACTACAATGTTCCCTATGAGCCTGACTCAGTGGTGATGGTGAGTGAGCCCCAGGATGTGGCATTGCAGTGAACTGGGTGGTCCTTTTGCTTTGGTGTCTTCTAGACAGCCCTAGCATAGCATGATCCGTCTTCCTTCATGCATTCCCATGGCATGTGGGAGTAGTTACACATACTACAGCCTGGTTCCCATTCTGTTTGCTGTTAATACCACTGTGTAGCTGCTCTCTGTTCTGTTCCTGTTGTGTATTCCCATCTTTGTCCATTGACAAATGCTGCATCTAATGTGTACAGAGGGCAGTGATCATGAGAGATGTGTTGGTGAGCAGAATTCTTCCACCCTTTCTAGGCTGAAGCCCCGGCAGGCGGAGAGGCTGATCTAATTGATGTGGGCTTCACGGATGATGTGAAGAAGGGTGGCCATGGAGGGGGTGGAGGTGGTGGATTTACAGCCCCAATGATAGGTCATGATGGGTTAGTACCCATGCCTGTGATGATGCCTATGCCCATGCCAACAACAAATCCACCCTTCTCCTATCCACCTCCAAAGGGACCGGTAAGTTCCTGGGCTTTGTGTGTTTCCTTTGTCTGTGAAAGACTCGTATTGTGGTGCTTAGCCCTGTACCTGATAGCTCAGTGTGTCAGTAGGCCATCTTCTCGGTGTGAGTCTGCATGGGATGGAGGCTGTTGGCAGTGCAGCTGAAGCCTGATGTTGCATCTTTTCTGTGGAGGTTCATACCCCTGTTCTCCAGCCAGCCCTCTTTGCCTTCAGGGAACAGAGGAGTCCAGACTTAACTCCTGAGGCAGTCTTCTTACTGCCAGGCTTTTGTCCAGGAGTTGGAGCTGCACTTTGAAGTTGGTAGGCTGGTAGTGTGCCAGAATTCAGTCAAAGAAATCAGGTGAGTGTTGTGGGGTGGGAATAGCACAGAAAAATGCAGAAGAGTCTTGCCTTCAGACCTGCAAGGGGAGAAGACTGAACCAATGGCTGTTGCAGGTGATTTGTTCTAAGGGTGGAGCTGAAAAGAACTCCTCCATTCTCTGAATTAAGTAATTTACAGGATATCTGTGTAGATCAGAATAGTGGGATGGCTTCAAGTTTTAATATGGTCCCAGTAGTGCTGAAGTACCTTTTGTGGAAAATCTGGGCCAAGTATCATCAGCTAGCTGTTGACCCAGGCATAATAAACATGCTGAGGGCTTGTGCCAGCTCTGGGTCTTTGAGGTGCTGTTTTGTGACAAATGAGGGCAGTTCAAAGCCTTGTGTGAACCAGAAACCTCTTTCCTATTCTGCAGAACTGCACACAGGGCCAGAAATGGCAGAGTAGTTCCTTTATTGGCCTGGTACTGCTCGTGCCTTGAAAGATGAAATGTTTACCTGTGCTGGTTCTTTAGAATAACCCACAGTCCAGTTAGCTGGGTCTGCCTGCTCCAGGTAACTACATCTGTCTTGAGAATCTCTTCCTTGTAAGCAAAAACTCTTAACCACTTGAATACTTGCCTGCATTTATCTAAGACTATCCTGTGACTCCCATGGCAGCTGTAGGCATGTGGTGTCTCAGATGAGTAGTCTGCTGCATGACTGATCTCTCTGTACAGGAGAACTTCAGCGGCCTGCCAGTGGGGACCTACCAGCCTTTCACTAACATCCACCCACCACCAGTTCCGGCAAACCCACCCACATACGACTCCGTAAGTGCCTGAGATTAATGGCCATTGCAGGCAGCAGAAGGATCCTCAGAGTTCAGTGGTAGCCACAGAGAAGGGAAATGTTTGTAAAGGATATTGCTGCTGACCTTTCGGGCTTTTGGAGTGATGCTGGCGTTGCTTGCTGTTGTAGTAAATCACTGACTGCACATGATGGAAGGGTGACTTGTGGAGAGAGGTTCCTCAGTCAGCTCTGTGCTTTGGCCTCAAAGGAAAGCCAAGATTTCTTCTGCTGCATTAAAGTGGTGTTAAACAGTTAATAAGCAGAATCCACAAGTTCTGGTTTTTGCGGCATGAAGGGTGTATCACCTTGAATCTGTTTAATTATGGCTTTTGAACTAATTAACAGCCTAGATAACAATTTTGGCTTGCCTAGATGCTGTGTGTTTAAAGACTTTGTTTCACAGACTTTCCTCAGTCCTTGAGGACAAAAAAGCAGAGGCTGAAGATTTCCCTTTCTGTGCTTATATCTGGTTTTGTTGCTGCAGTTTGTCATCATGCCTCCCACTTCGCTTTTGGTGATAAGCTGTTTTTGTTTTTGCATTATCCTGAGTAGGGAGGAGCACAGTTGAGCTTTGTGGGTGCTGACACTTTTGTGTTCTCACAGGTGCAGCAGTGCAGGCGAACTGGGTAGAAATGGGTGTTAAGGGCTGCAGCATGCAGGGAATAAGAAGTTTTACTAGCACAGCTGAGTGTGCCATGAGCCTTTTTCCCAGACAGATCAAGACCTGAAATGGGATATTTCGTACCCTGCTGCTAGTCACAAGGGCCTGTCAGTGTTTCATGAAGAAAGGCAGCAAGGAGCTGTGATGATGTGGGTGAAGGGGGCAGTGTTTTCCCACTGGTGGCCTTGATAAATGTTTTAGACCTGATAGCGGATATGCTCAGTTGATCCAGTTCCAGAATATGGTTACTGAAGCTTAGTTGACGAGGGAGAGAAAAGCTGAAGAGCTGCCTCTGTTTCTTGGGAAGAGAGGCAGGTTGTTAAAAAGCCATGGCTGCCTGCTAGGGGTGTGGAGTAATGCACTGCTTTGCTGGAGCTGTGCCTCTGAGCTCTGCCTGTGTGCTGGTGTGACTGTGCCTGGTGGGACAGAGCTGTAGCAACTGAGAGTAACTCATCAATCTTTTTCAGATTGATGAGCCTGACTCTGACAAGGATGCTGCTGCAGTAGTGCCTGGTGAGTATGTTGAAGTTTGGAAAACCTTGGTATTAGGGGCTGTTCAAAAAACCCCACTGGTACTGCCTGTTTGCTGGAATGACTGTTGCTTTGTGGGCTCCGTTTGGCCCAGCAAGTGTGTGCTGATGGTGAGGTGCAGTGATACTTGTCTTATAAACAGGGCCTGAGCCCAAGCCAGAAGCTTCTCCTAAACCAAGAGCTGGAGCTCCTAATACCTTTGATAACTTTGTACTGCCTGAATTGCCATCTGTGCCAGACACACTGCCAACAGCATCTGCTGGCGCCAACTCTTCTGCCTCAGAAGACATTGACTTCGATGATCTTTCACGGAGATTTGAGGAGCTGAAGAAGAAAACATAAAGCTTCCCAGGCTGCAGGAAGGAGGGGAAGGAGGTGTGACATGTTCTCTCTGAAACAGACTCCCTTTGAAATTGGTTTCCTGTATTAACCTCCAATGAACATGCTCTTCTTTTTGAGCTCTCTTCCTACTGTACTTACACCAAGTGCTGCCGCTTTCCTGATCTTTGCTGCTCCAGGAGATGAACTGTGGGGAACATTGTCAGAGTGAGGCAGGGAAGAACCCCTGTCAGTCTGGGTAGCTGTATGGGGAAGCTGCGCATGTTCTGGGCACAGTTCCTGGCTGCCTCCGTGATGACTCCATGCCTGCCAGCAGAGGCTTTCTCTTGGAGAGTCCTCACTGGCCTTCATGGTGTTCTCACTGGAGTCTGTTTTCAGTTTGCAGGAAGGTAACAATGTCTGCCTGGGCCTGTTGGGTATGTGACTAGCCCCACAGAAGGGCAGAGCTAGACAGGCTCTGCTGCTGCCTCGGGGTTTTGATGCGGCAGCTTTCCTCCCGGGTGCTGAGGGGCCGTGGCTCATGGGGGTGGGCGTGAGGCATGCAGGGTGGTCTGATGGGATATGCTGCAGCACCTTGTTTACCCTCCGCGAATCGCGGGCGAGGCACCCCGGACTGTAATGTACCTGTCGGTGACACTGCAGCTGTGTCCTGTCTGTCTGTCTGTCTGTCCGTCCGTCCGTCCGCCCGCCCCCGGCCGCTGCCCGCGGTTCGCGCCCTGCCCGCGTTCAATAAAGCGCGCGCTGCGCGTGGTCGCCGGCTCTGCTGCGCCGCTATTGGCTGGAGGGGCACGGCCTCCACCAATCGCAGAGGGGGTTCCCGGAAGTGCCCTCGCGTCTCGGGCTGAGCACGATGGCGGCGCCGCTGCGCGTGAGCGCCCGGGGGCCGCGGGGGCGTCTCGGCGGGGCCGCTGAGGGGACCCGGGGCACGGCTGGCCTTAGCCGGTTACGGCTCTGGCGGGCGGGACGGGTCGTGTGGGTCCGGGGCGGTGTGCTGGCTGGGGAGGGAGTGGCACGGGACGGGATGGGTGTTATTACCGGGGGCGGGCCGTGGCTGGCACGCTGCTGACGGTCTGGCGCAGGGACGGCTGCTGGCGCTGGGAGGCTGCGGGGTGCTGCTGGGATCGGCGCTGGCCGCAGGCGACGAGCGGCTCTACGCGGCGGCAGTGATGCCCGCGCTCCGGGTGCTGCCTCCCGAGACCGCCCACGGCCTGGCCTTACGCGCCGCCGCCCTCGGGCTGCTGCCCTCCGCCCGTCCCGACGGCCCCGCTCTGGTGCGTCCCGAGCGCGGAGGGGCAGGGGGAGCGGGGGGAGGTCGGGAGGGTGGTGAGAACGGAGGGATAGGGGGTGGCTCGCAGAGCCCGCCGAGCTGCGCATACGGCTGGGTCGCGTCGCAGTCCGTGGCGGGCGACGAGGGACCCTCGGGCAGGCACCCCACAAGGACACCAGAAAGGGCAGGGGAGGTGGCCGGGTCTGTCGGGAGGGGGGCTGGAGCGAGACCTTGGAATGGTTCCTGGAGTTTGTGGGGTCTGACCCAGCCCCAGCCCCGCAGGAGGTGCGAGTCCTTGGGCAGCGATTCCGCAACCCGTTGGGCCTGGCTGCTGGCTTCGACAAGCAGTGTGAGGCTGTGGACGGGCTGTACAAGATGGGCTTTGGCTTTGTGGAAGTGGGGACTGTCACCCCCAAGCCCCAGGAAGGGAACCCCAAGCCCAGAGTCTTCCGGCTGGTAGAGGATGAGGCGGTCATCAACAGGTGGGTTTTGAGAGCAGCTGCTCTGCAGTGTCCTACAGTTTGACCACTGTGAGGGAGGGTGAATACTTGCGTGGCCCCATGTCTTTGGTGCTGTGGTGGCTTTTGGTTGGATGTGCAAAGCAAAGCTGCAGAGACCACACACCTGCCTTGTGTTTCTCACATGTCCTGTTCAGGGCCTGCAGACATAACCCAGCCTTGAATCCCCTCTGTCCTGGTGCAGGTATGGATTCAACAGCCATGGCCACGTCGTGGTGGAGCGCAGGCTGCGAGCCCGCCAGGAGACACAGATGAGGCTCACTGGTGGTGAGACAAACTTGTAAGCCTTTGCTCTTAGGGTCTGCAGGTAGGTTTGGGCATCTCCCAGGCACCTGTAGGCCAGGATTGGTGTGTAATGCTAGTATCCAGGCACAGGAGCACCTCAGCTAGAGCAAGGAACACTTAGCAAGACTCTCTTGGGTCTGTGGTCTCACCCCTGGCATTGTGACTAGGCACATTTCTCCTGCTATTTTCTCTGGGATCAAGCTCCACTTGCTGCTTTGGGCAGGATGTGTCTGCTAACATAGCCAAAGCCAAGAGGATCCCACATGGGCAGATCCTGAGGGCAACCTCTGCCAGGCTGAAGGTTATTGTGCTGGGATGTGCTGACTGGGGTGGCTGTGGCAATGCTCCTGTGGTTGCAGGACAGTTCCAGGCCCATCCTCATGAAATATATGGGCTATATATCCTTATCTTAACTTTAGCTGGTCCTGGGGCCTCCTTTTTTGGGTGCTCTGGCCATTGGGTGGTGGTTGGTCCTGCTGCCCTGGTTCAACAGTGTCTGGGTTCCAGCTGGGATGCCTCTTGGAGTCAACCTGGGCAAGAACAAGAACTCTACTGATGCTGCAGCTGACTATGTGGCTGGGGTCCGGACACTGGGTCCTTTGGCTGACTACCTTGTGGTGAACGTGTCCAGCCCAAACACCCCAGGGCTGCGGGACCTGCAGGGCAAGGCTGAGCTGCGGGATCTGCTAACCAAGGTAGGTGCCTCTCCCCAGCCAGCCCAAAGCACAGCTAGAACACTGGATGCATCCCATCTCCTGGCAGCATCTGCAGTGCTGCAGCCAGTGGGTTTGACCGAGCACAGGGAAGGAATGGGGGTGGCTTTCCAGCATGGTTGGCAGGACCACTGAGATGTCCCTGTTAGCTGCTGCCTTGGGGTGTATTAGGGCACTGTATCCCAGCAAAGGGCTCAGGAGCAGTGAGGTGTTGCCTTCTACTTGCTCCTGCAAGAGGCAGCAAGCCATCCACCCCAACTTCAGGCATCGATGGGGTCTTATGCCTGCTGTGTGCTCCAGACCCTGTGCCAAGTGTGCCTTTCCTGTTTTTGGTGCCATGTAGAGGAGCAGGGGCTGTCCCTGTACTGCCTGTGGTATTGGGTGTCCATAGCTCCTAGCTGGGGCGGGAGGCCTCTCCCTGCCATGCACTGCCATGTGCACCTACAGGTGCTGGTGGAGAGGGACCTGCTGCCCTGCAAGCGTAAGCCAGCCGTGCTGGTGAAGATTGCCCCTGACCTCACTGCACAGGACAAGCAGGACATCGCCAGCGTTGTCCGTGAGGTGAGGAAATGGGAAGAGAGCCCACCGGAGGCAGGACCATGGTGGTCCTGGCAAATCACCTCTCAGAAGTATACATATGCCTGCCGCTCTCTGGCTGCTGTGGGGATGGTGTCCTGGGTTGGTCAGAGTCTGTGAGTGCCCATGTGGGTCACCCAGGCAGTGAGAGGCAGCTTTGTCCCCAGGCATGCTTCTGGGTTGGGTGCTGGGTGGCTCTGACCTGGCAGGAGGGGAAGGGAATGTTGGGCTGCTTGTGGAAGCTGTATCCTCACACTAGTGCCCCTGCAGCTAGGTGTGGATGGGCTGATAGTGAGCAACACCACTGTGAGCCGGCCCGGCAGCCTCCGGAGCAGGCAGCGCACGGAGCCTGGGGGCCTCAGTGGGAAGCCCCTGCGGGAGCTCTCCACACAGACCATCAGGGAGATGTACGCTCTCACTCAAGGTGATGGCAGAACAGGGCTTGGGGGCACGTGCCAGCATTGCCTGTGCCATCCTTACCCTGCGCCCTGCCCACAGGCCGGGTGCCCATTATCGGCGTGGGTGGGGTGAGCAGCGGGCAGGATGCCCTCGAGAAGATCCGTGCCGGAGCCTCACTTGTGCAGCTGTACACAGCACTTGTGTACCACGGGCCACCAGTGGTGGGGGCAGTGAAGCGGGAACTGGAGGAGCTGCTGAGGTGAGTGGAGGCCAGGCACATCCCCAGAGAGCCCCTGGTCCTAGGACAGCTCAGGACACCTGTGTGCTGGTGTCCCCCAAGCAGTGCCAACCCAGTCCATCACACACTGTCCCTGGTTAGGGAGCAGGGCTTCAAGAACGTCATGGAGGCAGTCGGAGCAGATCACCGCTGCTGACATGCTGCAGAATGAAGGTCTATCTGGGAAGAGCCATGGCAGAGCAGGGATGGGTGTGACAATTCCAGTGCTGGGCAGACTAAAACTGAGATGAGGTCCTGGTTCCAGCCCCTGGGAAGGATCTGATGGGTGAAGCAGGGGCTGCACTGGTGGGCAGCAGGGGACAGGGCCTTCACAACAGTGCTGCTTTTTCAGGGCTGTGTTTTGGCTTCCCTGTGGACAGTAGAACTGAGTGTCAATAAACATTTGGCTCACCTGGTCCTGTGTAGTGCTCTGGGGACACCCCATGGGCTGGAGGGATGCAGCATAGCTGAGCAGAATCAGCTCTCTGTTGCTCTCACTTCTTCTGGTGGAAGAAGCCACCAGCGTAGCTGAACTCTGGGATGGACTGACAAATGCATCAGGCCTCCCCTGGCAGAGACTTCTGCATGAGGCCAGGCCCTTGGGCGGGAGGGAAGGCAGTGATGGTGCTGGGTGCCAGTACACAGCTGTTTCGGAGATGGCTGCAATCACGCCCTGTCAGTTGTGGAAAGGGCGTGATCAAAGGTGCTTCTGTCTGTTGGTTTTGTTTCTGGGATCTCAGCATCAGCTGCATGGGACTGCACAGCTGCCAGGCACTGCATGGTCGTGGAGGAGTCCTGGCCTGCGTGAAGGAGACAGCGGCAGCTGGCTGAGGCCAGACCGTGAGGGAATAAAACTGTTGCGCACCAGGCTGCAGACTCTGTGCACGTCCGTGCAGGCTGTCTCTGCCCGACGCTGCACGGGCCTGTCTCTGGGGGGTTGGTGTGTGCCTGCCCTCGCTCACGGCGCGGTCCCTCAGGGCTGGCCGCTGGCCGGAGGGTCCGGGGCTGCGGGGGCTCCGAGAGCTGCTCCCTCCTGCACGGTGTGGAGTGTGCATGGTGCTATCCCCGCCGCTCTCTGCCCGTCCGTCCCGCTCTCCGTCCCGCTCTCAGTCCCGCTGTCTGCCGGGACTCCGCCCCGCGCCCGCGGGGAGGTTGCGCAGGCCGGAAGTCCGCCCGGCGGGGCGCGTGGCTTGTCTAGCCGCGTCGGGAACTCTATGGTAGTGGCTCTCCCATAGGCTCTGGCCGTCGTGTCTATGGTGTCTTTGGCTAGAGCGGCTCCTCCCGCCGAGCACTGCGGGGCGGCCATGGCGGCGCTGCGGGAACCGGGTCGGTGAGGGAGCTGCGGGCCCGCGATGGCCGCGGCGGGCGAGGAGTCGCTGCATCGGCTGTCGGGGACGAGCCCGAGCGGCGAGGCGGGCGGGCTGGTCCTGCGGCCGCGGGGCGCCGAGCAGCACGTCTTTAAGGCCCCGGCGCCGCGCGTCTCCCTGCTGGGGCTGGACGTGCTGGCGGCGCAGAAGCGGCGGGAGCGCCAGGAGGAGGCGGCCGGAGGGAAGCGGTCCCGGGTCGCGTCCTACAAGGACTGGGAAGAGGGTCGTGACGAGGCGGGCAGCGTCGAGGAGGAGGAAGAGGATGAGGCCAGCCGGAACAGCCGCGGAGCTCGCAGGAACAGGTGGCGTCTGCAGGGGATCCCCGGTGCCGGCCGGGTGGGGAGCGCCGGGTGGGCACAGCCGGTGGCGGGCGGCGCCGCAGCCGCCACTGTGGACAGAGGGGGACTGCGGGGCGTTGTGGCACAGGCTGCAGCTGGAGCTCTGCGACACCAGCCGAAGGGCAGCTCTTGCTCGGCATTTCTGAGCATTTTTTTTTCTCTGCTCTGCCTGTCCAGACATTACCGCTCTGTCCACGTGGAGACGCCTTCCTATACCGGGGGTGTAAGCGAGGAGTTCTTGGAACGCAGCCGGCAGCGGGAGAGGGAGCGTCGGGAACATGGAGTCTTTGCCTCCTCCAAGGAGGAGAAGGACCGGAAGAAGGAACGCAGCAGGGATCGGGACCACGATCGTAAACGAGACCGTGGTAATTGCTCAGAGACCTTTGTGGTGCTTTTTGGTTTGGGTCTGGGCTCGTCTTTTGCCCTGTTTGTAGTCTTTACTAATGTTTGTGGTGATTTTTGCGGCAGACTTGGGAAGCCTGTTTGTGCAATAGGCACTTGATCCTGTTTTGTTTTTGCAGAGGAGCGGGACAGGAGTCATCACAGCAGATCAGAGAGGGATGGCTCATCAGAGCGGAGTGGCAGGAGGGCTGAACCTGAGAGCCCCCGACATCGGCCCAAAGGTGGGAGTGGAACCCAGTCAAGCTCTTGTGTGAGACCTAACAGAGAGGGGCTTGGAGTTTTTTATGCTTCCTGCTGTTTTTGCAGGACAGGGGTGATAGAAAAGCTTGTACCTTGTTTGTGGTTAAGGCAAACATAAAACTCCCAGCTCAGCTTGGGTTTGGGAGCAATGTGCCAGCTGTGCATGTTTGAAACTCGGGCAGATCTTGGCACAGTGGGGTCTGTTCTGGGCCTGTGTGATGGAAATATGATCCTTTGAAATTCCTTGGAATCACTAGGTCAGCCCCTTCCCTTAGAGGGAGGGCCAGTGGGTACCTTCTCTCCATGCTCCTTTCTTAAAAGAAGTTAAGTGGCTCCAGGTGCCCAGGGCCGCTGCTTGAACAGCAGGTGTCAAACCCCATCTCCTCTACCAGATGCAGCCACGCCATCTCGCTCCAGCTGGGAGGAGGATGATGGTGGCTACAGCAGTGCCCACCGCTCACAGTGGGAGTCTCCATCTCCCACACCTTCCTGTCGAGACTCGGAGCGTAGCCACCGGCCGTCATCGCTGCGGGACACGGACCGGCGGGAGCGGGACAGGTACCGATGCCTGGGCTGTGCTGTGAGCTGTGTGTATGAGAAGGGTCTGGCTGTGCAGTTCCTCCCTCCTGCTGTGTTCTCAGGTCTGTGAGGAGCCGGTACTCTGATAAGACGCCATTGCCGACCCCATCATACAAGTACAATGAATGGGCTGATGACCGGAGGCATCTGGGGGCCACGCCACGCCTGTCCCGGGGGAGAGGTGAGGAATCTGGGCTGAGCTGCCCCAGGTGGGCAGTGTGGAATCCCCTTTCCTGTGGCAGAGAATTGGGGTTTCCTTGGGAACATTCTGGACTCTCCGGCTCACCCCAGGGCGGCGCACAGAAGGGGAGGAGGGCATCGCGTTTGAGACAGAAGAGGAGCGGCAGCAGTGGGAGGATGACCAGCGGGTGAGTCTGGGACGGGACGGGGGCTGCCAGCAGACTCTGGGGACTGGGCAGAACTCAGTGCTGCACCTTTCCCTTCCCAGCAAGCTGACCGAGACTGGTACATGATGGATGAGGGCTACGATGAGTTTCACAACCCTTTGGCTTACTCCTCTGAGGAGTATGTGAAGAAGCGTGAGCAGCACTTGCACAAGCAGAGGCAGAAGCGGATCTCAGCACAGCGGCGGCAGATCAATGAGGTAAGGTCAGGACGCAGGGTTGGCTGCTCTGAACATGTGGGGTTTGCTGGCTCTGGAAAGATCCACTTGTTGAGCTCTTGCTCTCAAGTGGCGAAGGACACTCTTGGGCCAGGCTGAAGGAGTGCTCATAGGGAAACTGGTTGAGTTCCCCTGGAAAATCCAGCCCTGCATCTCCTGTGTGGGCAGATTCCCAGTTGGAGTGGCTGGTGGATTGCAGTGTCCAGGGCAGCAGAAGTGCAGAAGACCATGTTTCTGCTGTTCTAAGTGCGAGTTACATTACTGGGGCTGTCCAGTGTTGGCCCAGTGGATGCTGGGGACAGCTGCACTCTTTACATGAGCAGGCTTGTGTCCAGCCTTCCTGATGTATTCTGATTGCCTTGCAGACAATGTCTATCCTGCATTTCCTTGGAGACAGTCCTGTTGACCATGTGTTTCCTGTGGGCAGCTTCCTGTACTCTACTGCTTCCAATCCCTTACTGTTCCTTCCCTTGTGCTTACTTTCAGGCTCACTAGGCTTGAACCATCCTGTTGCCAGTGCAGAGTCCAGGCCCAAACTTAGTGTTCTAGTAGGATCTCTGTGATTTTCTGTGGGGCTTCATTGTGTTTCTGATAATGTTTTTTCCTGCAGGATAATGAGCGCTGGGAGACAAATCGCATGCTGACCAGTGGTGTGGTCCATCGGATTGAGGTGGACGAAGATTTTGAGGAAGATAACTCTGCTAAAGTGCATTTGTTGGTGCACAATCTAGTGCCTCCTTTCCTAGATGGAAGGATTGTCTTCACTAAGCAGGTAGAGACTATGTCTGAAGGTACTGATGGCAAGGAGCTCTGTACATGTGAGGCCTTTTTAGTAAAGCAGTGCTTTTTCCCTGCAGCCAGAGCCAGTCATCCCTGTGAAGGATGCCACCTCGGATTTGGCCATCATAGCTCGGAAAGGCAGCCAGCTGGTGCGCAAGCACAGAGAGCAAAAGGAGCGTAAGAGGGTATGCAGCCCTGTGGCTTACTGCCCACTGTACACGTTATGTAGTTCCTCAGAGCCTTGTTTGGACTCTGCAGCATTCAGGCTTTGGCAGCAGTGACTCTAAGGAGTTCTTATTTTTGTGACCTGGGGCATCCTGGCGGCCCAGCTTACTGCATTGCCTCCTAGCAGCTGCTGTGGTGTGATTTTCTTGTGCGCTGCCTTGGGACATGAATCACCGTACTTTTGAACATTTGGATTATGGGAAAAGGAGGCAGGTGGAAGAATGCCAGGTAGCTTAGGGACTGTCAGCAGGCAGTATGGCAGCAGGATTTACCTTGCCAGGTCTCAGCAGAAGAGTTGTGAGGAGAAGTATGGGGTAAGGTAGCAGATTAGTTTTTCGGGGTGTTTTCTAGGGACTTTCGCTAAAGCTCACATAGTAGCTGTGGGGAAAGTACAGGTGTGTTCCTTGTACATTGAAAGTAGGCTGGATTTGACTTACTTATACTATGAGTGGAATGGTGGTGGTGGCTAAACTGATAGCAGAGGTAGGAGAAAAGCCCATGAGCTCTTGGCAAGGGCAGGAAGATTTTCTCTGGTTCACATCTGTGTAGGTTTAAGTTCAAATTTAATGGAAGAGTCAGCAGCTGGAGCTATTTTCTTAGGAGGCAGTTGGTAATCCTTTGCCTGAAGTCTGTGTATCCCTCTCAATGTCTTAAAATTCTGCTTCAGTTAATTTGGAAGAGGAGAACCTGATGTAGGAGTGTGCATTCTGCATTGGGGAACTGGGGTACTAATATCCTTTTCTTAGTCTTAGGAGTAGGACTGGGGGAGAATTTTGTCTGTGCTTGCTGTGGCAAAGTTATGCTGTTCTCTCTTCTTCCAGGCTCAGCACAAGCACTGGGAGCTGGCAGGCACCAAACTGGGAGACATTATGGGGATCAAGAAAGAGGAGGAGAAGGACGAGATGGTGACAGAAGATGGCAAAGTGGATTACAAGTAGGGGCTTGCTGTGAATTACCCTGCTCAGCTGATAATAGGGGCTACGGGTATAGCAAAGTGAGTGGAGAGGCAGTTTCAGGACTTGTGGTGTTTCCTTAGAACAGAGCAGAAGTTTGCTGAACACATGAAAGAAAAAAGTGAAGCCAGCAGTGAGTTTGCCAAAAAAAAATCGATCCTGGAGCAGAGACAATACCTACCCATCTTTGCTGTACAGCAGGAACTGCTCTCCATCCTCAGGTATGGCTGGCCGGGCATCCCCAGCGCACTGGCCTATGTTTGGGAGCTCAGTTGAGGAACTGTAGAATCATGACCATTGGGAAGCTGTACTCTCAGAAAGTAAAACCCATTGCTTTGCGTTTGCTCAGCTCTCCCACTTGAGTAGGATGATGCTTAGCTAGAGAACACAAAAGCCCTTCTTTGAAGATGTATGAAGAAATACCTCTTTCTTTTCCACAGAGACAACAGCATCGTGATCGTGGTGGGGGAGACAGGGAGTGGGAAGACAACGCAGCTGACACAATATCTCCATGAGGACGGCTACACTGATTACGGCATGATCGGCTGCACACAACCCCGCAGAGTGGCTGCCATGTCGGTGGCCAAGCGGGTCAGTGAGGAGATGGGGGTGCGTCTGGGTGAGGAGGTGAGTCTGGTAGGGAGTGCAGGGTTGCCACCCAATGACAGAGACTGCATGGGACTGCTGGAAGACTTCTGATATCTCTGCCCTGCCAGGTAGGCTATGCCATCCGTTTTGAGGACTGCACGTCTGAGAACACAGTGATCAAGTACATGACAGATGGGATCCTGCTCCGTGAGTCACTGCGGGAGGCAGACCTGGACAACTACAGTGCTATCATCATGGACGAGGCACATGAGCGCTCGCTCAACACTGATGTGCTATTTGGGCTGCTTCGGGAGGTGTGTGTGAGCCTTGGCTAGAGGACAGCAGTATGGGGCATGTCATCTGGGACAGCCCTTCTCTGCCAGGACTAGGCGAGAGAAGCAGAGCTGCCACATCTCTGTCTGCACTTGACTGCTCCAGCATCCTGGTCCTTGGATCTGGAGGATTAAGTCTTCTGTAATGCTACCAGAGTCTTGCTGGCTGAATGTTAGAACTGCCCTTTCAGAGGACTTTACTGGATTGAGGTTGGCAGATCTTTTCAACTGCACTGACCATAGGGCATTAGTGTTCCGTGGCACGTACAGCCAGTGCCTCTGGAGTACAACAGTAGCTCTGTCCTGTGCCATTGTCTCAGTAAGAATGAAAACAGCCCACAGCCATGCATAAATTCACTTTCCATATTGTTCCTTTCATCTGCTTCCTAGGTGGTTGCACGACGCTCAGATCTGAAGCTTGTTGTTACTTCAGCCACCATGGACGCAGATAAGTTTGCCTCCTTCTTTGGGAACGTTCCCATTTTCCACATTCCTGGGCGCACTTTTCCTGTGGATATTCTTTTCAGCAAGGTATTTGTGGATGGAAATGCTGTTGGCAGGAGGGGGTTGTGACCTAGTTGTGCTGTACTCTGAGGGGGACACACAAGACGCACAGGGTAGGAGTGGCTGTGATGTGCTACAGTCTTGCATGTAGGACAGGGCAGGTAAGGATATTGGTCCAGGTTAACCTGGGGTTTACTGTTCAGACCCCACAGGAGGATTATGTGGAGGCTGCAGTGAAACAAGCCTTGCAGGTCCACTTGTCTGGTGCTCCTGGAGACATCCTCGTCTTCATGCCTGGCCAGGAGGATATTGAGGTGAGTTGGAAGGACAGGCACTATCCTACCCCCTTGTTTCAGTCTGATGGTTTCACCCCTCTTTGTATCTAGGTGACCTCAGAGCAGATTGTGGAGCACCTTGAGGAGCTGGAGAAGGCACCTGCTCTTGCTGTACTGCCAATCTACTCTCAGCTGCCCTCAGACTTGCAGGCCAAGATCTTCCAGAAGGTGCTGATGTGTGCTTTGTGATTCGGGTAGGGACAGGGAAAACTGAAGCAGGAGATGGTACAGAGCACGAGTGAGTGGTGTAGATATACCTTGGTATTGCATGTGGAGGGTGGGAGAAAGCATGTACCCCACCCCATTTCCCAAGAGTCACCCTGTTCCTCTGCCACCCTGCACTTCTCAGTGGAGCAGAGCTGCGCCCAGGGGCGTGACTGACATGCAGTGTGCTTGCAGGCTCCTGATGGGGTCAGGAAGTGCATCGTTGCCACTAACATTGCAGAGACATCACTGACAGTGGATGGTATCATGTTTGTAATTGACTCTGGCTACTGCAAATTGAAGGTGAGCCAGGGTTTTCTATACCGTCTGTCTCTGGTTTCTGGGGTAGGTTGCGGGAGTTCTGAGGTCACGGTCCAGCCTTCCTCTTACTTCTGTCTGATTTTCTTGTGCCCTGAAGGTTTTCAACCCCCGTATAGGCATGGATGCGCTGCAGATCTACCCCATCAGTCAGGCCAATGCCAATCAGAGGGCTGGCCGAGCTGGCCGGACAGGCCCAGGCCATTGTTTCAGGTAGGCATGTCACTGGTGTTCTTGTTGTATGCTCAGCTTGGCATCAGGTTATGTATATTTTTTCTCACAGGAGCTGTTCATTATCTTGAACTTTGTGGGTGGTGTGGGCAGTAGGCAGGCCTGAAGCCTTCTTTGTACCCAGTCCTTCTGCAGAGAAAAGGATGTGCTCCATTTTTTCCTGTACCCATCTTCACTTGTGGCTGGTCTGCCCTGGATGCCATTGGGATAAGAACCAAGCCAAAGGCCTTTCCCAGGCTATGCTGTGATACCAGGGAAGGGCTGTGCTTGGTCATGTTCTGTGCTACAGCCCAAACACCCCAATGTGCTGGGGAGACCCCACTTTCGCTGGGCTGCTAGTGCCTCCTCAGGGTCCTGCTGTTGGGTGCCGGGTTGCTACCCTGTGCCATGCTGGGCTGGGCTGGGCAGAGGCTGGCAAGTCTGTAAGGAACGCAGTGGCCAGACAGGAGGAGCATGCTCTTGGCATCTCTTCCCAGGCTCTACACCCAGAGTGCCTACAAGAATGAGCTGCTGACGACCACGGTGCCTGAGATCCAGCGCACCAACCTCGCCAATGTAGTGCTCTTGCTCAAGTCCCTGGGTGTGCAAGACCTGCTGCAGTTCCACTTCATGGATCCACCCCCTGAAGACAATATGCTTAACTCTATGTACCAGCTGTGGATCCTGGGGGCCCTGGATAACACAGGTATTGGCTGCTGAGGTAAACTGCCAGCCCATGGAACTAGGGTCTGCCCAGCTGCTGATCATTGATCCCTGTTTTGTTCCTACAGGTGGTCTGACCTCTACAGGACGCCTCATGGTGGAGTTCCCACTGGACCCTGCACTCTCCAAAATGCTCATTGTGTCCTGTGACATGGGTTGCAGCTCTGAGATCTTGCTTGTTGTCTCCATGTTGTCTGTGCCTGCCATCTTTTACCGGCCTAAGGTACGAGATGCTGCTGTTCCAGCAGCTCAGGGCCCTTGCCTGCCCTTTGACTTGCCCTTTGACTAACCCATGTTCTTTGGTCACCCTTCAGGGCCGAGAGGAGGAGAGTGACCAAGTGCGGGAGAAATTTGCCGTTCCAGAGAGCGATCACTTGACTTACTTGAATGTTTACCTGCAGTGGAAGAACAACAGCTATTCTACCCTGTGGTGCAATCAGCACTTCATCCATGCCAAGGCCATGCGGAAGGTGAGGCTGTGGCTGTAAGGCTGGGAGACACAGCCTTATACAGAAGAGGGATCTGACCAGCGCACACCTTTGCAGGTGCGGGAGGTGCGTGCCCAGCTCAAGGACATTATGGTGCAGCAGCGAATGAGCCTGGCATCCTGTGGTACAGACTGGGATGTTGTCAGGAAGTGCATCTGTGCTGCATATTTCCATCAGGCTGCAAAGCTGAAGGTGAGAGGTGTCTTGAGCTGCCTGGGGGCTGCAAGGCCCTGCCTGGGAACAGGTGGACTAAGCACACTTGTCTTTGCAGGGCATTGGGGAGTATGTGAACATCCGCACAGGCATGCCCTGCCACCTGCATCCCACGAGCTCTCTGTTTGGCATGGGCTACACACCAGATTACATTGTGTACCATGAATTGGTTATGACTACTAAGGTGAGCTTGAGCTGAGGGCTACCAGGAAGGGTCATGAGTGCTCCAGGGCAGATGGGAGGGCTTTGCTGTGAGACTGAGATCTGAGTGGCACATATCAGCCTTTCCCATCTATACCAAGTAGGCATGTTTTTGTCATCTGTTTGTCCCTTACACCATTATTTTTCTCTGGCTTCTGTGGGATTTGTTTGATCCTCGTGGTCAAATCCAACCTGTAGCAGCTTCTGAGGCCAGGATGAATTGGCTAGAAGGGATATGATCCCAGCCTGAGAAGTGCCATCAGCAACTGGGGGAGGAAGGGAGCTGCTATGGCTCTGGGAATGGTGCCCAGGCCCTAAGGATGCCATCCTGCTATCCTGGTATTTTTGTCCCTGCAGGAGTACATGCAGTGTGTCACTGCTGTGGATGGAGAGTGGCTGGCAGAGCTGGGCCCCATGTTCTACAGTATCAAACATGCTGGCAAGTCACGCCAGGTAAGTATTCTATCCTGGAGGAGCTGGCAAACTGCAGGCCCTCTGCATCCTGCTGCTGTATGTGTGTGTTTTGACATGAAGGGAGCAAGCTTGTGGGCCTGCAGGGAGTCTGCTGTCCCTGACTGCTGCTGCCTTGCCTCAGGAGAACCGACGCCGTGCCAAGGAGGAAGCGTCTGCCATGGAGGAGGAAATGGCTTTGGCAGAGGAGCAGCTGCGTGCCCGCCGGGAGGAGCAGGAGCGCCGTAACCCACTGGGCAGTGCAAGGTGCGTGATGCCCCTGTCTGCCCATGCCTGTATGGAGGATCCCAGCTTCGCTGTGGGAGTTCTGGTGCAGAAAAAGAGTGCATTTTCCATTAATTGCCCTTGTCCTCTTTGACAGGTCTACTAAAATCTATACCCCTGGGCGAAAGGAGCAGGGGGAGGCCCTGACCCCACGACGCACCCCAGCCCGCTTTGGTCTCTAAGAAGACACAACCTGTTGCTTTGAAGCTTAAGGTGGTGCCCAGCTACCCTAATCAATGTATTCTGAGGTCTCTACAGCTTGTGGCTCTGGAAGGCTGTGGTGCTTGGCACTGATTTTATTACACAACAGAAAGAATTTTATTTGTTTAAAGGTTGTCAGTCTAATCTTTGCTTTGTTTTGCACTGCTTCTTATCCTGGAAGAGGTAGCTCTGGTAGTTCTACCTCCTGGTGGAGGTAGCTCTGCAGAATCATGCAGGGCTGGTGCTTCAAGTTGTTGCCCTGTAGAACCTGGAACAGGGTACAAAATTAAAGTCACCTGGAGGACACGTACAGCCTGTCCCTGTTTCGAGCCTGGCCCATACCCCTGCAAAGGCAGTTCTCCCACAGCCCATGGCTTGGACAGGCAGCTGGTGCCCAGCTGTCCCTGCAGAGCGGGGACCATCAGCCCAGCCCTGTTTCAGGCCAGGCTGTGCCAGGAATTCTGCTCACTTTTTCAGCTGCTCACACTTGGGCTGCTCAGCTGTTCTGAACATTTAGGTACGGGTTCTCCTCCTGCATCCTGCCTAGTGTGTCTTGAATGCCTGTTTATATCGTGCACCTGCTCTGTCACCTTGCTGAGCTCTTCCTTAAGGAAAGCCAGCTCCACCTTGTAGACAACCAGCTCGTCTTCTCTCAGAGCCAGTGCTTGCTCACTGTCCAGGTGTAGCTGCTGCCAGTGCTGGACTAGGCTGCTCAGCTCCTGCTGCATCTCCTGGAGGGAGTAGGTCTGCCCATGGCACAGTGAGAGATACAGGCTGAGCACAGACTCCTGGCCTTTCACAGGAAGACTTGAGACATCCTTACCTCCTGTTTGCTCTGCTCCTTGAAGGTCTGCATCCTCCTCAGCTCCTGATGAAGCTGCTGCCCAAGTGTCTTGTAGGCTGCAATCTTTTCCACCTGCTTGGTGCTCTCTTGTTGAGCTTGGGCCAGCACTGCCTGGAGGTTATTAATGTCCTGCACCTGCCAGCAAAGCTGTGGGGCAGGGAGGGTGTTTGGCTATGGCTGAGCCTCTCCTGGAGGAAGCAGAGGAGGGACTGAGGTTGCATCCCTGTCTTGTCCTACCTTGCCCTCACCTGTTGCTGCAGCTCTGCCACTTTTCTGTGTAGGCCTTGGATGGCCTCATTGGTTATGCTCAGCTGTTGCAGACTCTCTTGCTCCTGGGCCTGGGTGGCTCCCAGCTGCTCCTGCAGCCAGGCTGGGCTGTACTGTAGGCCTTGATTCTGCTGTGCCCCCAGCTGCAGAGAAGGCAATGAGTTGGGGGGTTGGTCTTATGCTGTGTGCCCTGCGCTGAGCACAAGCACAGCTGCCCTCTGTGAGCTGCAGGATGCTCAGGGCTGCCTGGTGCCCAGCTGTGTGAAGTGGTGGGGACAGGCTGGCATTGTTGCCTCCCACCCTGTCCCAGGGCTTCTGGGGGAAGGGAGAGGGGGTCAGCCCTGCAGTGTGGTTGTCATGGCTCCTGTGCCCCCTGGCTGTGCCCCCCTTGCCCCTAGGCTTGGTGTAGTGGCTGGGGGGCTGCTGGCACTGACCTGCTTGAGCAGCTCTCTGCTGTCCTGTGGGATATTGTGGCTGGTGTCAAAATCACTGTGGGCAGCCAAGCAAGAGGTGACTTCTGTCTGCACTGCCTGATCCTTCAGGTGGAGAGGTGCATTGCTGACCTGTGAGTACCCAGCAGGATGTGGGATCACCCTGTGCCCCTGTTGTGTAGAGCTGAGACTGCAGAAGGAACCTTTCTGGGACAACCCATGGACAATGGAATGCTGGGCAGGGTCTGGGACAGAGGAATGTGGCCTGCACCAGGTGGAAGGCAGGAAGGCTGCTGACTTCTGATCTTTGTGCAGTCCCCACAGTGCCCTCCCTGTTGTGGCAGTATCTGTTGGACATCCAGCAGCTCTGGAAAGCCATCTCTGTGGTCCCTGACCAGTGGCAGAGCACGGGCACAGGGAGAGTGGTGATCCAAGCTTGTTGGCAAAGTTGTGGGCTGCAGCAGTGCCACTAGCCCTTGGACTGTGCCCAGGGTGTCAGTGGGGCTGTTAGGGTCTGCATTCTTCCAGCTCTGCTCAGCTGGGTGGACTGGGCTGTGCCAGCCAGGCCTGCCTTGTGGCTAGGCTGCTCTGCACAGGTGGTGCTAGAGCTATGTGTGGCTGGCAGGATGTTCTCTACCCTCCCCTGTGGGGGTCACCAGTTGTTTGCACAGGCTGTGGGGTAGGCATGGTGCCTAGCCTGTGGTGGAGTGGCAGTGGGGGGACACATGCAGCTTGGTCTGTGGCCACTGTGCCCAGCACTGGTACCTTGCCCATCAGTGCCTGCAACTGCTGCATCAGAATGACCAACTCCTGGTGCTCCTGCTCCACGGCACACTCCTGCTCCTGCAGCTGGACCAGTTTGTGGTTTGTGCCCCTGCAGAAGTCCAGGTCCAGCTGTAATGCCTGTATCATGGCTAGCACCTCAGTTGGCTCCAGATCTTCATGCTGTGTGTCCTGGCATGCTCTGGGCTCCGCATGCTGTGGCTCCAGTACCAAGGCTTCCCTTTGGCCCTAGGACATGGCATGAGCAGCATGTGTCCAGCTCACCACTGTAGCCAGCCAATCTTGCAGCTCCTGTCTGGGCAGGCACTGGGGCTGGACAATGCTGGCAGTCCTAGTACTGTGCAGAGCAACACTGGACTGTGTTGCCAACAGGTGAGTGCAGCCCTTCCCCACCAGGTAGTACTGCCCCACGTGTGTGCATGTTCTGACAGTTCCTTTGGGCTCACGAATAGCCAAGCCCCTGGAAGCACTGGCCCAGCACACTGCAGTGAACTGTGGCCCCTGTGGGAAATGGTAGCAGTGGGACCAGTGCAGCCACAGCAGGACTGGATTCCCCTGAGCCCTTGTGCTCTTGCCAGCCCTGGGGAAGAGGTGTCTGGTGGTGGAGGCAAGGGCTGGTCAGGGCCTCCCGTACCACCTGGCCACCAGTCTGTGGCTATGTAACCAGTGCCTGGGTTCAGCATATGGTTGGCACCGCTCACCTTGGGCTGCCAGGCCTCTGTCTCCTGCTGAAGCTGCTGGATGGAGCTGGTCAGCTCTGATGTTGTCTCCTTTGGGCCTGGCAGATTTCTACAGAAGCCTTCAGGCTGATCTTGAGGTGCAGGAACCTCCGAGTATGTACCAAATTTTGGCCGCTCTCTCGCTGTTGGAACCTTTCCTGCGGCCCCAGAAAGCCCTTTGTCCCACGGATGTCACTCAGCCCTGCCTGGGGCAGCCCCACCCTCCCATGGTATTTGCACTGCCTCTCCCTGTCTGAGGAGCACCTGCTGCCAGCAGGAGAAGCCTGCCTGGGTCTCCTGAAAAAGCAGGGCAGAGCTGTGTGGGGCTGTGGCCCTCTCCTCAGCAGCAGGTAGTCCTACTGCTGCCCACAGTTCTCACCGCAGTCTTCCTGTGCCATGCTCCTCACCATCTTGTGTTCCTGTTATGCTGTGTGACACTATTCCATATGCCACTGTGAGGTCACCAGGCCCTGGGCATCATCCTTAGAACTGGTCCTGGACATGGCAGCACCCCTGTGTCAGGCAGGGCCTTGCCACCCTCATGCTGCCCCTGCACTGTTCTCAGGCCATACTCAGGCTGTGGCCAGTCCCAGAACACACCGCTGGGCTGTGGCCAGGGCCAGGTGACAGTGGGGATGGCAGCACTCAGGGCTCCGCCCTGTGGTAAGCCACCCACACAAGGGACAGGCTGCTGCAGGGGCACGTCCTGACAGGGCCACGGGCCCCTGGGGAGGCTGAGTGTGGGCGGGAAGGGCTGTGAGTGCATGTCAGGTTGTCCTGCCCTGCCTGGGGCCACCCCACAGTGCCCAGGTAATCGGATGAGTGATGCAGTCTCTGGGTGCCAGCGCTGCCTTGACTGTTGATGCGCAGTTATGGTGTGAGCCCAGACCTGCTGCTGGCCTGTGCTGGTGACTCGGGACTCCCTGGGCTGTGTGTGCTCCCTTGCTAATGCTCAGTGCAGTTTCACTGTAAGGTAAATGTTTTAACTGGAAATTTCCGAGGCTGAACTGGGCCCAGAAGGTGAACACAGATGTGCCATAGCAGAAATCATCAGTTGCCATGACAACCTGCTCCACCAGCGGGTCATGGTCACGGGTGATGGGAGCAGGCACAGCACCAACAGTCCTGTGAGCGGGGCTGCTGAACCCCCTGCTTCCAGAACACAACTGAATTTGGCCACCATTTCTGCCACTGCGAGGAAATAAAATTTCCCTGCAGACTTCAGTTTTATTCAGGCAGTGACAGCCAGGGCACAAAGTATCCTCAGCGCACAGAGCCTTTATGGGACAAAGCCTCATTGCAATGTGTGCTGTGCATGGTGCCACAGGCAATGCTGCTCTGTACCACACATGTGCCACACCGTGCTGAGCTGCAGGCAGTGCTTGCCTTGAAGGGTTCAACGCTGCTCCAGCTTCTTGTGAGTTTGTGGGGCAGCCCCACAGCTGTGACCCACAGCTGCCTGCCCATACTCAGCTGCTGCTGGGAGGACGGGGATCAAAATTGGCCCCTCTGCTGTGTGAGCACAGTCCTGGGGGTAGGAGTTGTCTCACTTTAATTACTGCTGTAATGCTACTCTTTTCAGTGCCATCTTAATTGAAATTAAACAGCTGCCATGTTCAGGCTAGGACAAAAGTGAATCCTTTTTTATTCCCCTCCAGTTTAATAAAGACTGACATGCTGGGAGAAAACAAAGGCGATCCAGCTGCTGCCTCTTGCTGGCACATGCATCAGCAATTACCAGTGACCCTGCGGGCCAGCAGACACCCCAGAGCACCCCGCCGTTGTCAGCCCCAGGCAGCTTAGTCCTGTGTCTTGGAGAGTTCCTGCACAAAAGGTCTGTCTGGGGGTGTGCAGGGAATGGGGTGCCCACAACATGGGACATTCCTGTACGGGCTATCAGTGCCCAGGTTCTTTATCTAGGCTTTCACTCCATCTGTTAAGAAGTGTCTGGCCACCAACCATGACCCAGCGTGGCCCCTCACCTCCCCCCATGCTGCCAGGTCCTGCCATCC
Source organism: Chloebia gouldiae (assembly GCA_003676055.1). Lineage (NCBI taxonomy): Eukaryota > Metazoa > Chordata > Aves > Passeriformes > Passeridae > Chloebia > Chloebia gouldiae. Next base: position 219,641 of record QUSF01000162.1, on the reverse strand, counting down.
CTGTGGGCTCAACCAGCTTCAGCCTCACAATGTTCAAAGTCACCAACTAGCCCACGTGGTGCCTCAGCCTCAAGCCAGGGCAGCAATGTCAGCCCAGAAGTCCTCTCCAATCTTAAGTTTTTTTCTGTTTTAGGACCAGGAGTTTGCTTCATGCCATTCAGTACGTTAAAATATGCAAAATGAGGTGCTGCTACAAACCTCATTAACATCCGCCTCCAACATCATTAAGATGTTTCCAAGAAAATTAATTGAGAGACTCATTAAAAATAAATTAAGAAAAATGTGTTGCAGAGCGCCTGCTCCAAGCTCGTAAATCACGGCTCAGAGCTCCAGGCCGCTGCACAGGCAATTAACGCCAGCCAATTTGTTTTATCCCGGCTGCGAAAATTAGAAAGCAGACATGGAGATTAGATTAGGCATGTCTGTCAAGCGGAACTTGGAGTGAATATTTTAGGATACAAAATGGAAATCAGAAAACAAAGCTGGGACTTCATTCAGGAGAGCTGGTGGGCAGAGTGGCTGGGGTGCAAGGAGGTTTGCATGTGCTCTGTGCCATGACTGTGTGTCAACGACACCCATCTCATGATCATGCCACCGCCAGCTCTGTCCACCCCTGCACATCGCCCATCTTTGGAGACTGTGCAGACGCCAGTCACCCCTACTGGGGAGCATGACCTCACACTGGGAGTGTTCTGAGGTGCTGTGTGTGACACAGCTCGAGCCAACACGTTACCTGTATGTGCTGATTACACACTTGGATTAGCAAACACAGTGCAACTGGGCGAGACCACTGCTTGGGCCTCAAGCACCTTTAGGCCGTTGGTGCCCCTTTGTCTGTCTCCAGTATCTCCCATCACAGGAGCTCAAACCACTTGATAATGAACCAAACTGCAGGGCTCCTCTGTAAAACAAGCGCTGTGATCCTTGTTTCACACAGATGAGCCAAAGAAGAGATGACTTAAGGTCTTGTTTGTACTTGCATGAATGCACAAGCAGCTCATGCAGCAGCTGCTGCACTGGCATATCCCAGTAGTGTGTGGGACACACTGGTGGCTACTTGAGCAGCCAAATGTCCAGCTGCGGTGGTGGCATGGCCCTTTGTGGCAGTGGGAACCTGTGTGCTATCAGTGCTCATGGTGCAGGGGGACCATGGAGCTCTAGGAAAAGCTCCAGAAGGAGCCATGGGCAGTGCTCAACTCAGGTGGTGTTCTGTGAGAGGTTTAGTGCAGAACAAGGGGTAGTTTGGTCACATATCAGAATGCAAGAGGAAAGTGAGAACAGAGCAGAAGGAGGCTCTTGTAGCAGTGGCCAGAAGTGCACCTCAGTCTGATGTTTGTGAGACGACACAAACCAAACTGAAGCTGGAGTTGAACACACAGAGAAATGGTTACTCCTTGGCAGAGCAAGTTGGACACTGTAGATGGGTCATCCATGGCCACCTGGAACTAAGTCTGGATGGCTCATTTCCAGCTCTGCCTATCAGTCCCTGATCCCAAAGCAGACACTAATGCTGGTCCTTTAATGAGGTCTTCACTGCCCTGCTGGTGCCCTGAGCCACGACTCTCCATCTGCTCATGTTGTTCCACCCCCTGCCATAGGCAGGGACAGCTTCCACCTTCCAGGGTGCTCCAAGCCCCGTCCAGTCTGGCCTTGGACACTTCCAGGAATGCGGCAGCCACAGCTGCCCTGGGCACCCTGTAGCAGTGGTGGGCAGGGGCTGAGAGGGAGCTGAGGGGACCGGAGCGGGGCTGAGAGGGAGCTGAGGGGACCGGAGCGGGGCTGAGAGGGAGCTGAGGGGACCGGAGCGGGGCTCAGAGGGAGCTGAGGGCACCGGAGCGGGGCTCGGGGCGCTGAGGGGACCGGAGCGGGGCTCGGGGCGCTGAGGGGACCGGAGCGCCCCGGGGCTCCGCAGTGCCGGCGGCTGCGGCGGCAGCCTCGCGCATGCGCGCTGCCGAGCTCCGCTCGGTGGCGTTCCCGCCCGGCAGGGGTCGCTGTCGGCCCGCGCGGCGCTGCCCGTGAGGGCGGCTCCGCCCGAGCACCCCCGGGCGGCCCCTCGAGCGTCCCCCGGCGCTCCCTCCGGCCATCCCCGAGCAGCTTCTGCCGGGCGCCCCTGGAGCGCCCCCGAGCACCGCCTGTGCACCCGCCGGGCACCACCAAGCGCACCCCGGGCACGCCCCGAGCGCCGCCCCAGCACCTTTGTTTTGCCGCGGTCCCGGTCGGGCTGGGCGGGCGGCGGGGAGCGCTGCCCCGCCGGGGTGGCCGGGCCGGCGTTGCCGAGCCGCGGTTCCCGGAGCGCGTTTTCCCAGGGATGGCGGTGCCCGTGCCGGGGGAGCAGGTGCAGGGAGTGCCGGGCCGGGGGCTGCCTGGAGCAGGGGTGCCCGGTGATGGGAGTGCCCGTGCCGTGTCTGCCCGCTGCTCCTGCCGCAGCTCAGCCTCAACCGGGGGCAGGCAGAGGGCTGGCAGGTCTTGAACTGGGAATGGGATTCATGAACGGGGAAGCGGGATCAACGTCTCCGTCGGTAGAATCTTAATAAGCCTTAAGTGTTATTTCTGAGCGGTTCCAGTGGCAATTCTTGGCCCTTCCTGTTGGCAGGGAGCTGTACCCCGGCCTGATCCATCCAGTACTGCCCGGGGCATGCTGCTGTGTTTGGGATGAGGAACAGCAACAGAAATCCAGGCAGTGTGGGCATAGTCTACCAGCAGCGATAGCAATTGGGACTTGCAGGGCTTTGCATTCTGCGGTGCGAATATCTCATTATCCTTGCGAGGGTCTCAGCCAGCTACTTGAAATATACTTATTAAAAACCACAGCAGCTCTAGGGAGAGGGAAGGATGAGAGAACAAACTGGATGTGTAAAAACAGAAAGGGGAAACAGCCACAGTAGCAATAATGGGACCTGCTCTGCCCTGCTGTCTTTCTAGTGGAGGCTGAAAGGCCATGACACATCCTAGAGTGCACATCAGCGTTTTGCCTCTGCTTTATTCCTCTAGCTACCACATGTTCCCATGAAAGCTCATAGTGGGGAGTGTTGGTACATGAGGAGGCCCACCCTGCCCAGTCACCCAGGAGCCAACCTCTGACATTCCCACTGGTCAAACACCGGGTCACCTGGCTCATCCCCTTGTCCTGCCCCGGCAGTGTCAGCCAGAGCAGGCCACCCAGGGCTGGTGGTGTTTAAACACTTCCCCCCAGGGTCAAGAAGAAGGCACAGATGGGCACAGGAGTGGCCCCGCAGGTGTGCAGCAGTCCCTGGAGCTGCCTTCCACCCACTGCTGCTGCTAGTGTGTATTCATACCATCACGGCACCATTTCCCCTGCTGCTTCTGCCAACTGCATCTCAGGTTTTTGAATCTGTGGGTTAAGGACATACACAAACCCTGAAGGAGCTGTCATGTGTTCCTCTAAGGAACCAAGAAATGTAAGTCATCAGAAAGTAGAAATTCTGATGGAAAATGGAAGGAACAAAGGAAGCGAAAGCAGTGCTGCTCAGGTCTGGTCATAGGACACTAGGCATTGGTGGTTCTTGCAATTACAGTTACTAAGTTGCTGGAAGAGGGATAGCGCCCATGGACACACACATCAGCAGCTCTGGGGCCTCCTTCTGAGCCAGCAGTGATGGCAGCACTGTGTGGGAGGTCAATAAAAAGCAAGGAGGCTGAGGGGAGACAAAAACCAGGGGGAGCTGGGTAAATGGAAAGAGACTCTGGTGGTGGGGAGCACAGGGAGAACAACCTCCAAAGGGCAGGAGGTAATGGGGATATGAAACAGAAAGAGAGGGTCTTCCCTTCCCTTCCCTTCCCTTCCCTTCCCTTCCCTTCCCTTCCCTTCCCTTCCCTTCCCTTCCCTTCCCTTCCCTTCCCTTCCCAAGTCTATGGCCAAAAAGAAAGGAGTATTCTAAGATAAAGTATAAAACCCAGGGGAAACAAAGTTGAGACCATATTGCTGCTGCATGGAAAGCTTCATTAGCTCTATTGGCATAGCAATCATGAGAAGAAAAAAAAACCCAGAACAGTAGGAGCGATGTGAAGGGACTGACTGCCAGAGGAGGATGTCTATCTCTTGATGTCTTCAAGTCCAGCCAAATGCTTGTCTGAAGCTATCTTAGTCAGAGAAGTTACTGATTTCAGAGTGAGGGGAAATTTTCATGACTGTGGGTACTGGAGGTCAGGCAGCCCAATCTCTTCCTGCTAACCCTGGGAACCTGCAGGAAGGAAATGCAAAGGAGGATCACAAGAACATGATGCTGTTTGTGCTCTTGGATAGGAGTTCACGCCAGCACTGATTCATCTGGCTACATTGGCATTCCACAGCATTACTGAGCCCCTCAGGTGGGCAAACACTCGAGGGTAAATGTGTCTGGAAGAGGCCAGGTCTGCTGACCTTATATAATGTCTTCTTTTTTCCAGATGTTTAGCAGCTGTCCCCAGTCTCCAAGGTATGATTCAGCCAGATGGTCCTAATCTTGCTGAAGATCTGGGGCATTTGCATCATCTTTCTTACAAGATCTCTCTTCAGTCTCAGCTGCTGTAGCTCTGTTCCTCCTCAGGAATTAGGCTTGGGGCTGTGCTAGAATGAAATCAGATGAAGATGGAGAGATGGATCTGTGGAAATGTTTGTTTGGTGCCCAGGAGCAGCCCAAAAGGCAAACTGACTGTTAACAATTATCAGGAAAATAATGGAGAGCAGATCACGGTTCTGCCAATGAACAGATTCATAGTGAAAGCTGCACTGTGATTTCTATATGCAGCTCTGTCTGCCTCTCAAGAAAAAGATTTGGAAGTGTTTCAGAGAAGACCAAAAAGGATGATCAAATACAGAGTATTTTCCATGTGAGTTAAAAGTGGATAGTCTTTTTGGGCTGGAAAAAAATAGAATGAAGAAGATTATAGTATCAAGTTTCACAAATAGATGTTGTCTGCAGTATGATTTCTCATCATCCCTTCAATGGGAGAACTGACAGCACCCCATAAATTTGCAGGTAATAACAAAAAAGCAAAAACCAGATCTTTTTTTGAATGTTGTGCTGTGTCAGACTGCTTCACACAGGGTGTGGTGCACCCCCAAAGCTGGTATGCATTCAAAAATAAATGAAACATTTTAATGGGAGAAAAATATCCACTCACATTGATGGAATGCAAGACCCCACTTTTGCTTCTTGAGCCCATGAGCTGCGGGTGGCTGAGGCTGCCAGAGTGTTCCTGGAACCACCGCGAGATCTGTGGCCTCTGTAGCCCAGCATGGATGCACCAACCAGACTCCAGCAATGAATCACCAAATTGCACTGTCTTCTCCTGGAACAAGCTACCAGTGGAGAAATAGCTCTACTGAAACTTCACAGTTGATTTTAAGCCTCTTAGACAGTATAATACTGACTGCAAGTTCCTGCTGAGGGCTATCGACTCCAGCCTGTGCCAAGCTGCAGAGAACACCCTGTGCCATGCCTGCATGTGATGGAGCATATCTCTGCACCAACAGCGTGACTGACTCAGATCAGAAACCAGCGTCATGGGATTTCCCACCAGCATCCTTTCAGACTGCCATCCAGCACCAGAGATCTGTGCGTGCACGAGGTGGCAGGCACCAGAAGACAGCATCACCTTCAAACCATGAGGGATTAGTGCAGGCTGGAAGCAGCCCCCCACTGCTCTCTGTCCAGGGTGAGACACACTGCCTGGTGGGCTGTGGGGAGGGAGAGGGCTTGCACTGCAGAGGAGGCTTTCCCAGGTCGTGTGCTTATAAGCAGGCATTGTGGCTAACAAATTGCATGTTCTTTAGTGTAAATACTAATCTGGTTCTTTTGAAGTACCTGCTGTTGTGGTGCTTAGGAATGTCTGCATGATGGAATGCAAGGCTATACCTTAAGTACTGCAAATTAATTGAGAGCAGTAGTGTTTCGTGCTGTGGGACCACATCGAGGCCACTGACTATTTACAGTCCTGTAGGTTAGAGCTGCAGGCAGCATAGATTGTGTGGGCAGGATGGACAGGGTGGACAGGATAGGCCATGCAGACAGGGCACCAGAGCAGCAGCTGACAAATGTCAGCTCTGTGGTGCTGTGCCATTGTTACTTCAGGCAGCATCTCTGCTTTGTCACACACTTCCTATTCTGTGACATACTGCTCTCAGCAGTGATTCAGCAGTCACAGATCCTCCATCTTTTTATCAAGATAATTCCCCATCACCATTATTTTTGCATACCTTATACTGCAAGAAAGAAGAGGCCAATACTGAGCTGCAGTGAATGCTCACCCAGCATGGTAACCAGCCAAATTCCATATTAGCAGCATGGTCTAAATACTCAGCCTGCTTCTACATGGTGATCAAGAACACAGTGGAAGGGAGTGGAAGGAGCCCCTGCTCCAGCTGGGTAACACTCCCCTATTTCTGGAGTTTGTAAGCACAATATCAAAATTACAAAGAACAACACTTTATATTTCTTGCTTTCATTTTGAATTAAAATCTCCTATTGAAGACACTCACTTCAAAAACCAGCCAGGCACTTTCTAATATCAAGCAAAATGCCTGAAGAATAAATTGCTCCTATCAGAAATAAAGCATTTTAGTTTTGCCAGAAGCAGAGAGATCTGTGTTTGTAAGTCCCTCCAAAGGCAACTCCATCTTTCCTGTTTTCCTCTCATTTTCTTTTGATGCATGAAGCCTGCACATTGCAGTGCTGTGATTGGATTCAGCTTTGGAGCAGTGTAATTGTAAATATTCATTGGAATCCAAGCTAGTTTTCCCAAGTCTCTCTTAAAAGCTTTGCAGTTATACAAACAGCCATGGCTCTGCATTAGCCTTACAGCCTGGAGGCTGCCTATTCCTCCCCAGCCCCAAAGTCTGCTCTGTCAGAGGCTGCATGGAGAGAAATCAGCCTTGCCAACCATTTTAATCAATGCTCTATCATTTTCTTTATTCTCTCTTTAATGACTGTGCTGTAGAACTAGCTCTCAGATACAGTACCCAGTGGGAGTCCTCACTGGAGTCTACACAAATAGCCTGGCTCACCTTGGCTCATAGTTGCCCTGGCCATGTATTTCAGTCCCTGTCTCTCTGCTGATGTTGCCAGGGTGTCTGTGAACGGCTCTGAGTCCTGGTGTATGGTACACAGTACGTGGTGCATGGTACAGGGTATTATGCTTGTGACCATTCCTCCCTCCCCTGTGAACGCTCCGTGGCTGCTCTCATACAGTGGGGCGAGGTAAAGGGCAGCAGACTCCTACAGCCCCTGAGGAGCTAAGGCAAGCTCTGTCCATCAGCCAGACCCTGTCCTTGCCTGTGCCAGCCCTTCAGAGCCAAACTGCCTGCTCCAAGAGGATCATGATCTCCAGGTGGTCTCTGACTGCAGCCATGTCCTGCACAGCTCATTTGCAGAGCAGCACATGTAAGAAACTGCACACAGCTATTCTGCTGAGAAGAGAAATTGAATCCAAAAGTTCTGATAGCATATCTATACTCCTATCTCTGCCTCATCCTCCACTCGTGTTCCCCACCATGGGAGGGACTCTGGCCAAAGCCTGTGGCACAGCAGCACATGTAATGCAGATGGTGGTATTGGAACCTTCATTACCCAGTGACCTCCTCCAGGCTCTGCTTGCTCCTTTCAGCATGTGTTACAGCCTCCCAGGGAACCTGGGACCAGGCAGGCTGGCAGTAAAAGGGGGAACAATGAAGGAGACTGCGGTGGGGCTCTGGGAAAGGCAGAGCTGCATTACAAGGTGGGAGCAGGGATAGATTTAGGAAATGAGCAATGCAGATGTGAACATCAAGAGGCTGATTGTCTTCCAGTTCTGAGACAGGGGAACCTAGAAGTACCCTGTGTATTTGTATATCTGTCCTTAAAGCTCTCCTGTGATGCAGGATCCTTGGGCCCTGGCAGCCTCCTCACCTACTCTGTTCTCCTTCTCTTTAGAAAACTGGACCTGACCCAATGTTTCCTGATGGAGGCTCTGCCCAGTAGTTCTTCATGGACATGGAGAGCGGATGGCTTTTTTTCCTCTTTCCAGGAGTTTCTTACATACAGCTGGTGTTGTGATCTCCCTCAGTCATACAAAAGTAAAAACCAAAAACCCAAACCCCAGTAAAGTAGCCAGATGAGAAATCACAAAAGAAATCACACTGTCTAGTAGAATTCCCTGCCACACAGAGCAGTAGCTATGAGAGCAGATGCCCTGTGAATGCAGATGAAGTAACGAGGCTTTTCTAAAGATAACAGATTCCAATGTCAAAACAGCTCATGGAGAGAAATTCCCTGCTCCTGTAGATCCATATCTCCTGGCAGCAGCCACCAAAGTGTCCTCTTCCTCTCTTTTCCCAGCTCAAGGCCAGCTGCCTTCAGAATGTGGTGAAGGAGACATCCCTGGGGAGAGTCCAGCCCCCAGCTGAAGGGAATGAATGTGGAAAATGACATGGTCACAAAGAAGAGCTGGGCATTGAAACATGCTGGATGGCAGGAGCAGAAGGAACCTGTCTCTGGGGTCCCTGTGGGAATTCATCCCCTCTTCTCCAGATACAACACGTCGCCTTTTCCCACCTGTGGTGTGACACTGTGACCCCTCAGCAGCTGCCAGGGGATGGGGTGTACCAGTGTGCCATAGCCTGGAGCCCCATCAGGTTCTCTGGTGTAAGAACACACTGGTCCTTTGGCTGCACAGCTCTGGCTCAGAAGAGTCTTCATGTTATGAGCTGGAAGCACAGTCCTTCCCTTCCAACTCCATTTTGCAAAACAGCCAGAGCTCTGTTCTTCAGTGCTCCTGCTTGGATGATTTATCCAGGTCATGGTGAGGACAACTGGCTAACTGAGGTTAACAGCTTTCTCAGTTTCATTTCAAAAAGACATTAGCATGGGGGCTGTATTAAACGATGATACGCCAAGTCTTAATTCATTCACTAGGAAAGCTCATGATCAGGTGGGGGACTAAGCTGACAAGCAGGGCTGTGCTGACAGTCTTTCTGTAAAGGGCAGGACCATAACTCATGCTCCTAGTGCTAAATTACACCTGGCACGCCTTGCACAAGAATCCTGCTGCCTGCTGCAGGGACCCAGGACCACCAGCCTTGGCAGGTCCAGGGTCCCACAACAGGAAATGTATCAGCAGCTGGGACTGGCTCAGAGAAATAGATTGGAATCCTTCTTTCTAAAAGAAGGATGTTGGGAAGAAAATATGACAAAGATCTATAAAATCAGAAGTGTCATAGGAAGGTGATTAAGGAGTGACTGTCATGGTCTTTTCCAAGAAAACAGTAAAATTCAGGGGACAGGCTCAAAACAAGCCAAAGGAGGTGGCTTCTTGTCAAGCATGATCAAACAGGGGAACTCACTGCTACAGGACTTTACAGAAGCTGGATAAGATCTGAGTTACAGAATTAGTTTTACAAGTTATAGATGACAATTCCTCAAGGGCTGTTAAACAAAAGGCTCCCCCTTGGGTTCAGGAAGCCCCTTCAGCACAGAAGGTGCGTGAGCATCTTGGTGAATCTCACAAGCTTCCCCTGTTCTTCCCAAGAGAAAAGAGCTCTTTCCTAGACAAGGCCATAAGCCGCTGCCAGACACAGAGCCAGGTGGAACACTGTCCACAGAATAGTGTTATATTTTTATATAACAAGGCTTGATGCTTAACTGGGAGGTTTGTAAAAGAAAGTTGAGAGCTAGGCTGTTTTATCTGCCACTTTCACACTGAAACCAACAGCAAGACTCAGCTGAATTTGGTATCATTGGGTGGAGAGGGAAGAGGGAAGGGAAGGGAAGGGAAGGGAAGGGAAGGGAAGGGAAGGGAAGGGAAGGGAAGGGAAGGGAAGGGAATGGGAAGAAGCAGAGTGTCATTCCCCCCCTGCTTTGCTGTCCTTGCACAAATCAACACACGATCATCCATATGCATATGCAGAATAAAACAAAGGCACATGCTGACCCTCTCCCGCATTCATCCATCTGCCACCATCCACAAACGCAGGCAAGGGCACACACACCCTGCTTCCACCTTCACTGTGGGCAGTTGGAATGTGGGCTTGCCACACACAGCTCCGCCCACATGCTGGGCTGACTCCTCACACACAGAACAATGGATGATGTGGGAGTAAATAAAACAACATCTTGTAACTTTCCTTCAAATGCAATTAATGTAATCAATGCATTCTGTTCATATATATTGCAATGTATGTATGACTAGATATATGAATATATTCATAGGAATATATTTATCATCACCACATCAAATGAAACAAGATGTCTCCACTTTGACTAATAAGGGGGACACCCCCCCCAACTCTATTTTAAACACTGTCTTCTGAGCTGCTGCTTAGACAAACCGGTGCTGAGCATCCAGTATGCTGGTACCTGGTGCTCCAATGTCAAAAGTACGTGGTTTATTCTACCACAACCACAAGCATATTTCCCTAGCAAGTTGTTAAAATAGACATATTTTTAAATGGCTTATGTGATGCTGAAGGCACAAGTGAATACCAGGTTAAGCAAGTAATGCTGCAGTGTGCAGCACCAGGAGTGCCCCAGGTTTCCAGGATCAGCTCTTCTCACCCCTGTTTGCCATGTGGATCCAAAGGAGACCTTGTAGTTGGAGTCCACTGAGGAATGCTGGTGCCTGAGCAGACATCAGGCAGACAGCCTGATGTCTGCAGAGGTGGGAGCAATGTGCTTTTCCAAGCCAGGCTCACACACAGGGGAGCACACTGAGCAAAGGGTCTGACTTCTACAGTTTCTGAAATACAGGGGTCGGTGGCGGGGCAGGGGCAAACAGATCCAGCATGGCGTAGACTGGCATAGGCTGCCCAGCAGGCCTCCAGCAGGAACAAGGGTGCTCCCACCCTGATGTCCAGGAGCAAGCTGAGGCTTTTGTCCACAGCAGCATGGCTGAACAGGTCTGAGCAATCCTAATCTCTTGGCTCAAAGCATGTAAATGTCACCACTAGCCAGGACAGCTCTGCCCTGAGGCAATATTTTTGTGGTCATCCTCTTCTTGTCTCTCCAAGGTCAGCAGCAGAGCAGCACTCACAACATCTGTGCATGACAGCCATCACACCCCCACAGCAACTGCAATCCCACCACCCATTCACAGCCAGCAGAGCTGTAGCCATCTCCCTGCTGCCTCCATCTTCCCCTCCTCACTGGGAGGTGACAGACTCTACTCTCACATCTTCAGCCCTTCCTTATGCTGCCATGTAAACAAGAGCAGCAGATTATTGTTACTGCTGTGAATGCATCAAATAGAGCTCCCTTCTCAGCCTGGACTGCTGAGCTAGAGTGGACTGGTATCTTCTCCTACCTGCTCCAAGCTCCTTTCCGTAGCTGGTGGCTGGCCCCCAGGTCCTGGCTGAGCTGCTTCTCTGGCTTCATTTCTGCTCCAGGTCTGCCTGCCTCTCCCTCCGCTTGGTCTGCAGTTGATAGATCCTCTGCTCTTGAGCATCCAGCTATTGACCCGCCCAGGGAAAGAAAGAAAAAATGGAAAAAAAAATCAATTAATACTAAACGGCTTAACAAAACCCCGAACAGCACAGACCTGATGCTGCTGGGGGTGGGGATTGGCAGGAGGAGACACCCCCCACACATTAGCTGCAAAAATCTGATGTTCTGGGGACAGGAAGCCAATATGGTAGGTGTGATTTGACATGCTTGCCCACAGCAGGCAGACGTGTCCAGCTCCGGAAAGCAGAAACCCTGCTGACTGGGGCACCTGCCTCTGCTCACAGAAGGGGTGTCAGACTCCCGCAGTGAGGGAAGCAAAGAGCAGCTGAGCAAGACCAAAATTATTCTAACCAGTAATCAAACACCCAGCTCCTGTTGCAGCAGCATGTTGAGCTCTTCAGGCATTTTCCCTGTGTCTGCTGTCCTCAGAGCAGAGCAGAAGGGGCTCAGGCACCCCACAGCCTGTCCATCTGCCTGAACAGAAGCAGCTCTAAGGGTTCAGCGTATTCACTTCTTGGTGTCCCAGCTCTAAGGTGTTTGCACAATGTGGAAGCAGGGAAGAATCATAATTGTCAACCAAGGAGCATTAGCATGACAAGACTCAAGTGCTGACCCCAGCGCACAGCTACTCTCCCCACTACCTTGGCCATTTACTCCTCAGGGATGCTGCTCATCTTCTTGTGATGGGCAAGAGAAGTCACAGTCAGCAGGCACTGTATGGCTCCTGCCCTGCTAAGGATGGGTAGGCAGAAGAAAATGTTGCCCACATAGCTTAGGAGTTGATCTGCTTGGTGGTTTAAATTCAGCATAAGAACTCTGCATTGCTGGCTGGGGATTGCCCTGCCATAACAAGGGTCCTGTGTGCAGGTGAGAACAGCATCCTTTTTCTGCTGCTCAGATATACATGGAAGCAGCCCTGTGTCTTGGAGAAAGGGGTCTCCAGAGCTTCTTGGAAGCACTGCCTGGCCACTACCACCTTGGCTCAAGCTGGCAGCCCTCCTGCCCTCAGGCGGGCCCTGCTGAATAGGGGGCTCTCCCAAGAGCAATGTTTCCCAGAGGCTTCTCCTTCTGGGCATGTGTCCATCTGTCCTTCCAGCACTACCACTTGGACCCCCTGGGCCCACTTGTGCTCCACACAGCTGCCAGGAACAGATGAGTGCTGCCAGCAACACCGCCAACATCCAGCAACACTGTCAGCAACAGAGGGGCCTCATCAATGCTCACTGACTTGATAAACCTACAGAGGATTTTGATATTAATTAATGCTAACTGATTAGTAAAACATATTTATTGAAGACTGTCACCCAGATGTCAACATTCAATAAATATACTAATAATCAATTTGCATGTAATTAACATGAAATCATGTTATTGTCTACATTAAAGGTATATTTCAGCACACACTGGCAGTGCACAGCCCATGAAGCCAGGTCCTGGCTTCCACAGATGGGGGGCTGAGTGGTGTGCCAGGTCACAGAGGGGGCACTGGGAGGTCCTTGGCAGAAGGGTAAGCATCCACCAGCAGCATGAGACTGGATAGATTCCAAAACCATAGGCTCACAAAGCTTTGTCAACAGGGATAATGAGAGATACATTAGAGATGGAGAGGAGCTGATGTCTCCCCTTTATCATCCTCCTCCCCCCAGCTGCCAGGCAGGTGAATGGGTTTGGGAGGCAGAGTCATTCTAGGATTTCCAGTGCAATGAAGCTCCCTGCCAGCTCTCGGGCACCAGGAGTGCCTGTGACAATGGGGCATGCCACATGGCTCCATGGAGCAGCATCTGCCTGTGGGTCTGAGGTCACCAAGGAGTACATCCTGCCCAAAGCAGCACTGCCTGCTCTAGCTTCCCTCCTTCCCGTGCCATTCAGACAAAGCTCACCTTTCTTCTGTCCCAGTGCAGCCCCACGCAGCAGCAGGAAAGAAGGTGGCATGTTTAGGGTGAGCCTCCCCCACCCCCACCCCTTCTCCTCTCATTTAAGTGGAATCAATTGTGCCATTTCTGCTTTGCTTTTCAAAAGCAATTACTTTCATGTCATTTTTACAGACATGCACGGAGAGCGAGAGAGTGAGGGCTTGATTATGCCCCCTCCCATCCCCATCGTATGGCTTCCGCAGTGGTGGTGAAGTATTAAATTAAATGAGGTATCTATGGAGCGGCGATGGTTTCAGGTCAGAGGCGCTATGGAAAGCTGTATGCTGCACTGCTCCTGTATATGTAAATGGATATATTAAAACCACTGATGTCAACTTGCAGCACTCATCTCTTCTGCTCTCGGGTGATCAAAGCTGATTGCAGAGGCAATTACTGCGAAGGAAAAGAAAATCACGGCCTCCTGCTCATCCCTGAGCTACTGGAGTTTAATTGCTTAGTGTAGCTGAAGCTGCCTCTCCATCTCCCTGGTATGCACACACACATGTGGGAGCATTTCATGCCTAGAGACAGACAGGAATGGGCATTTTTGGGGATGGGTGGGGAGAAGAACCTGAAGCAGGGGAAGACCACAACATGAAAAATAATGATGCCTAAAAATGAATTAGACCACTACAGCAGGCAGGGCTGTGTCTTAGCAAGCTGCTGGATCGATAGCACAGGGAAACAGGGCAGCATAAATACATGTCTGTGAGACAGCCTCTCCTGTTCTGTGGTCTCTGGTCCAGGATTTACAGTAAGGCTGCTTCAGCCTTTTACAGGATGTGGCTAATCAGACTCCCAAATTCTGGTGACACAGGTAAGAGCCCTGTTTTACAGCTGAAATCACTTGAAGGGAAGATGTTAGTGCTGTGCTGAGGAGTCCCAGCTCCTCACCCTGGTCTTACCTTTGTGCTTCACGTGGGATTCTGCAGGTGCACCATGAAGGCAGAGGACACTTTTTAGGCAGGGAATGTTGTAATGCAAACACAACACTTGGCCAAGTTGCCATCAGCCCTGTGCCACACACCTGCCCGGGCTGCCCATCTGTACCACGGGGTCACCTCAGTGCTGGTCAGGCTTTGGCTGTGGAGCCTGACCTGTTCTGAAGCAGGGTTGAGCAGGTGCTCTTTGTATGCACACCTGTACCTGGCCTGAAGCAGGGCTGAGCAAAGTGTAAGGCAGCAGATCTGCCACTAACATGTAACAAGGGAGCAGAGGGGCAAGAAGGTCGGGATGGGGCAAACAAAATACCTGCCTTCCCACCTGAAGGAAGCCACAGCCAGCCCTGTGGCACTGCAGGGGCATTGGCACCACACTCGCACAAGGCAGGCGAGCCCCCGAGGATGTAATGTCTGCTGTAACCCAGTTCTCTCTGATGGCTGTGGCTCTCCTCCCAGCCTTGGCCAGGATGAGTGCTCCTGTGAAGCCGTCCTCGCCTGGCACCTGGGGAATAGGACAGATCCAGAGAAATCCAGGTGCTGCAGTGCATAGCCTGAGCAGCCACCAACAGCAATTCCCTCAAAGGCAACAAAAATGCCTAGAGAACACTTCTACCATCCCGCAGCCGCATTTGGGAATGATGAGTCTGGCCCTCAGCAGAAAGTGTTTACAAAATTATAAGTGTTAAGTTACTTCTTTTGAATTTTTGACCCTTGAAGGTTTTGCTTTTGTGCTTTTCTCCTAAAGCACTGGAAAGTGAAGGACAGGTTTTTTTTTTTTAATTGCAACCAAAGCCTGAGATTCTGTTCTTCCTGTTTGATTTTACAACAGGAGCTTCAAAAAATCAACAGAAAGTGAGGAAACCCAGAACTGAGCCTTGTGATCTGCTCTGGCTGCAGGAGTGCCAGAAGCCCATAGCAGTGCTGCCTGGCCTCTGCCCATGGGTGGGCTCTGCCACGCCTCCTCCCTGCCCTGTGAATCCAGATTTTCAACTCAAGGGTGCAATTCCTTTTTTATGAGCTGCCTGTCTCTTTTTGTTTAGCTAAGAGTGGTTGGAGCCCTTCCCCCACCTCCTTTTCCACTGCTGCTCTGGTTTTATTCAATTCAACACTTGAGGGAACTGCAGATGAAATGTCTCTGAATCTAAATTGCCAGCGATAGATCTAACAGCCTTTTTCCCTCTCCCCTCCCCGAACTCCCCTCAGACAGAAAGCTCCAGCACATTGTCTCCAGCTGCAGAACGGCAGCACCAGGATGGGAACACGGCAGGGAGGGCAAGGTGTGCAGGCAGGTGAAGGGGCTGGAAGGTCCCTCGCTGCCCGTTGTGCCTGTGTGCCCAAGCACTGGCAGGCTTGGTATGGGGCTTGTGATACTAGGTGGGCAAATAGTGTAGGAAAGGCTAGGAATGGCTAAACTTTTTCTTTCCATGGGGAAAACCTTTGACCTCAGAGCACAGAAAAGTAGTCAAAAGGAAAAATATGGCAAAGAGAAAGGCAGAATCAAAGCTGGAAGACACAGAGGAATTAGGAGCCCTAAGGAGTCTGTACATGGAGAAGAGGCTCTGTGGAACAGCTCCCTCCACAGAGCTGGGATTCATGGCACTATCTTTACGTTGGGGAAATTAAATTATTTTTGTCCTTTGGCTGGAGAGAAAAATAATAAAATATTGTCAGAATATTACTGAAACAATAAATATTTTTTATGAGTTTGGAGACAGAAGGTGAAGCATTAAGTGTAATGAGAAATGAAATACTTCACTGGACTCTAAAGCCTGGTAATACTGAAACCTAAAGACAACGGCTTAAAAACATCAACTTTGCAATGTCAATATTATTTTATGGAAAAGATCAGTTAGTGTGTTAGTTCACAACCATAAATGGTGCCCATTTGCACTCTGAAAATAAAAACCACAACTGAGCTCTGTCTTGCTCCCATAGTCCTTAAGTTCCATTCACTCCTCATACACAGGTGGTATGGAAAATTCCCTCCCAATGGAAGACATTGAGAACAAAGCAAATAAATGGAGTATAAAAATAAACATATCAAAAAGCATCATGCTGACTGCATTATAGATGTTCATACTTAATTAAAAGAAAATTTGTCTTTGGGTATCTGTTAAGAGAACAGAACCCTGCTGTAGAATCTGTGACCTGTCCAGGGTCTGGAACTGTGCAGGTTTCCAAGGAAATCTGGCTTATTATGTGCAGTGAGAGCTTCCTCATCACAAGAGGTTTTCTGCTGTGGATCCAGCAGTTTTACACCTGTCATGAGGAATAATCAGACAGCCTGTCTTTGTTTGAAGCACTGGGAAGGGGACTGCTGGGAAAATGTGTGTTTCACACTGTGTGTGAAAAGGAGCGGAAAAGGGATCATATGGCAACATCTGAACACCACCAAGACAGTCCCTCTGGCAGAGCTCTGGATTGCTTCAGTGGAAAAGTCAGGGTTTTCTGATGAAATAAGAAATCTGCTACTGGGAAGCTCAGATAACATAAATCTTCCCTGCCTGACATTCCTGTGTCCTGATTCACTGGGTGAAGTGTGCAAATGTGTTCCTCCCACCACTCATTTCCCCTTGCTGCAGCATCCATCTCTGGCTGGAGTATCAGGGATGACACACAAAACACTGGTTACTGGACACACACTGAAGTGACAAGCACAGGGGCTGGTTTTCAGGAGCAATGGATCTGTGCAGCTTCTGTGAGCATCATATGGATGCTGGATGCTGATAAAGGGGAAGCAGAAGCTGTAAAGTGACATCATTGACAGGCACATGCTCTCGCGAGAGTGAGGGGAGGCCCAGAAAAAAAAGATGAATGCTGGACTGAATAGACAGAGGAGCACAGATAAACACAGGAGTAAGCAAGGACCTTAAAAATTTAGCAGCTTATTCTGAGGTCCTGGTGGCTACAGTGATATTACTGCCGAGCTGCAAACCAGAGCAGTTTATGATGGAAGATTATTGACACAGAAATCAACCCAGTTGCTCAGTGTCTGAGTGAAGAACAGCACCAAAAAGGGCCTCCACACACCAGCTGGTTTTCACCTCTTTACCACTGCCATGAGACAGTCCTGATGCTCACATCTGTGCCTCCACTGCAGCAGCTCCGAGCACCTACCTGCTTCCACTGATTGACCATGGCTGCAGGCAAGTGTGGAAATACTGAATAACAACCAAGAACTTCACTGGAAAAAACACCAAGGAAATTCTTTAGATTTCTTGAGGACACGAATTCCCCGAGGAAACACCTGAGATGCAAATATGAGAACTTGATACATATGGCTGTATGACCCCGATGTTCACTTTAAAGTCAGTTTATATATGTCCACTGGAAACCAAGGACATGCAAAAAAATCCCCATAGGTGAAGGCTGTGGCTTTTGAAGCTGCTGCCAATGATTCCATGGTTGCTTTAGGGACAGCTGAGGCACATCTATCAATACTGAGAGGCCTATCATCTCTGGATAAAGAAATACACAGTACTCATAAACACGGTAATAGAAACCTTTTCTGTGAACATGTTGCAGCCATGATGCAGAGCCCCACTTCACCCATCTTCATGGCTGAGCCTTTAGCAAGGAAGAAAACCTCAGCTCCAGTCTCCTTTTCAAGCTGTATGAGCTGTCTACCCCAAACCACCCACCACACCCCAGACACCCCTGATTCTGCAGCTCACCATGAGCCCTAATGGAAACAGCTCTTCTGAGGGGACAGGAATTCCCAGCACATGCTCTCATTTACTGAACACCCCTCTGAATCCTGCATTTAAGAGAGGTCACCTGTCTGGAGCAAGGCCTGCGTCAAGAGAATGCAGCTTGAGCTAAAACAAGTGGATGGCCCCTGTAGACTAAGAGCAGACAGGCAAAGGGCTCCGGGGCAGTGCAGTGCAGCAGAGAGGAGGCACTGATCTTGCTTGGGCTAAAACCTGCACTGCCAAACAGCAGGACTGAGCTGAGCTGTGGGAGGGAACACCAGCACAGTGCCCTCGCTGCCCTGGCACAGGCAGGACCAGCTGCAGGAGCCCGGCACAGGGTCCCAGTGGAGTGGCAGTCGCGTGGGCAGATTGAGGGCTGGCAGTGGAGCCCCTCTCCCTCTGAAGAGCTCCCAGTGGCAGTGCGGTTCTCACAGAACCTCATCAGCCATTGCTGACAGGTTTCAAGGTGAGATGGAAAAGTATCACACAGCTAAAAGTAAAAGATATAGGAGGAAGACTTTAACCTCACTCTGCAATCATGCTAGCTTTGTCAGAACAAAAGTCTGAGCTGAATCCTGCTGCCTCACAACTTCCCACTCTGGAAAGTGCTCAGGCACAGACATTTTCCATTGGCTGCCCATTGCAGGCACAAGGGAGAGGCACTCCAACATCATGTCAGCACAGCAGCACCACCAACAAATACTGCAGCAGTAATGGAAGGCTGTTGTGATGCAAAAGCAACAAGGTCACAAGATATGTCCAAGAGCCCTTGGAAAGGCAAAGGCTCTCAAGATATTGCAGAGGGAAGCTCAGAATTGCTCTCATTTCATTAGGCTTTGCCTGAGGGGTTTTCTTCCAATATTAACTACAAACAAGCTTAAGGTTTTGTGCATGCAATGCAGAAAGGTGAAGGGGAAGGTTTACCAAAAGCCATTTGTAAATATGCTAAGGCAATTCATATCTGTTTTTAAAACTCATCAAATATACTGTGTACTAAGTCACCTTAAACAAGAACATTGAAAAAGATCTGTCAATACAAGAGCATCTTTTTCTGCATAGAAATTTTACATCAATGCTGGCTAAGAGTCTGTGCATAAATTACACATCGCAGAACACACAGTGCAATTTCCTTCCCTCCAGGCACCGACACTGTGTTCCCCTGCAGCCCGCCTGTTCCTCTGAGCTTTATGACCCCGGTGAGATGAGCTCTTGCTGTTTTTTTCCTCGTTACATTCTGATATTTCAAAGCATGGCCTGTTCTCACTCCCATCTCCCTGCTTCACATTATTAATGAATTGGAAAGCAGACATCATTAGTTTTTGGAGACCATTTCTTTTAAAATTTACAGAACCCTTCATCTGAATCCCCAGAGCCAGTCTGCTGTTCTCATCTTGGAATCTTATTAGCATCATATCTCCTGGATCCTGCCATGCAAACTGCATTGCTATGCACTTTCCAGCACTTGACCCTTTTGCGGACGGAATTAATTTTCTCTTTGAAGCCAGAGCAGCATGCTGTTGTGCTTGTTAAAGGAATAAAACTCATGGTGGAATAGAGGAAATAAGCAGAGGTTATTCTCAGTTAAATATAGGCCACAATCAGTTTTATATAGGCAGGCTGAGAGAGATTGGCCAAAAGAAATAATAGATTGATGACGCTTTATTACCAGAAACATTTCCCAAAATAGCAGGCAAATAAACTGATGGATAATGCTCACTGGGAATTTCTGAGTTTATAGGTTCTCCTCTTCAGCAGCATTACCCTTCTTTTCAACAATCTGAATCTGCCACTTGTTTCTGTATCCAAAATACCCCCAGACTTCTGGTGAATTAATGGTGACTTTTGGTGGAATTAATCTGAAAAATGCAAAGAACCAGAATTTGCTTCTTGCTCCCGGCAATGGAAAGGTGCCCAACTTCCTATGAAGTGCTTAAATCAAAACTCTGGTACAAAGAGTTTTTTCTCTAAAAGAGTGTAATATCTAGCACCCCAAGAAGATCCGTGTCATTGCTACTATCCCTTTAAAAGGCACAACATCCCTAAAACCTGAAGTAAAGTAGTACTAGAAAATGTGAAGTGTTTTTTGCTCAGTTGGGGCTATTTCTTATTGCACAGGACTCCTGGAACAGAAAAACTCCCCTCCCTCATCTGCAGTGTTTTTACAATTTTGCTTTTGCTGTCTGGTTTCAGCAGCAGTCTTTACTATGACTGCTCTAGAGGAAATTCCTTAGATGGAGACTTCATCCCTTTCCAAAAACTCATCAGGAATATGTTAAGAAAAACTGCAGAAGTTTATTTCAGTAACTTCTTGCAAAAAAACCACAAAGCCAGAGAGCCCAGAATATCAGACCAAGTCTTACACCTTCACTATCAGCAATGGGACCAGGCTGGACTCGGGAACTGGAACATGGTTCCAGGAACTGGAACATGGTCTTCCATGGGGTGGGTTGCCAGTTTAAATTGATAGCTGGATTGCTCTTTTCTTATGGCTGGGCAGTGGTCCAAGTGAAAGGAGGAAAGAAGAATCCAGCTCATCCCAACCACACAAGGAAACCACAACCCTGGAGTCCTATCATGTCATGGAGTCTAAAGGAAGAGTAAAAGCTCCTGAGCCAGGCAGGACTGGAAGCAATTAATTCCTCTCTGCACACACCTGTCCTGTCCATCAGAGCCAGCCTAGATGTCAGCCCTGAAGATGGTCTTTGCCTTTGAAGGTTGGTTTTACCTCATTTAGCTCACAAACAGACAAATTTTTACAGCACCATCCAGGCACTTCTTCCAACACTCCATGGAGGCCATGTCAGAGGCATGTCAGAGGCCGTGTCAGAGGCACCCCAATCACCTCTCCCTCCCCTTTCTATCTTGCCATGAGCCATAACATTGGTCTGCCTGGGAAAGAAAAGATCCCAGGCACAGGTACCTCAGGCAGTGCCTCATGGTGTACAGCAAACCCAAATGTATTTTCCAGGCTACTGTGCTGGTAACACTAGGTGAGCGAGTATCGTGTCCATTATCTTATCCTTTAATCTGTCCTCCAAAGAGCTGGTACTCACTCTTTTCTCCTCGTTTACTCTTCACCTTCTGAAAACATGGCAGTTGGTGCAGAATTCATCAGGCAAACAGTGTTACAGCAGCAGCACGAGTGCCAGAGACAGACTGGCAAGAGCTTATGAATAGCACGGTGGATGATCTATAGCCAAAGCCATGGGCAAGTGCTAGCCATTAGTCTGGGCGCTGGTAATGCACTCCCTGAGTCCATTACTCACCAATCCATCAGGCAGCCTGCTACAGACGGAGAGATTCCAGCACTTCTAAATCTGTAAAGCGATGGCTGGCAGCCTGCACTACATGCCCTAGGTTACAAGGGCATAGAGGAAGACAATTCATTTTATGTCATAGCCAGTATTTCTTCTTCTCCTTTTCTGTGTGTACTTAAGAAATGGACCTTCTATTATCTGCAGATTGATAGCCAAGAGAATGCTCTGGTGTCTCTCATCACATTTACTACTGAGAAAGCTTTCAAAGGATGATGAACCTCGCAGTTCTCATTAGATGGACTAAGTATGGAAACATGCACAATGCAGATGGAATTTTTTAATTTATGAACAGTGCTTACAGTAGAACTATTTCAGAAAAACAATACAATTACAAGACATTATTGGAACATTGGATATGAAAGAATCAAGGTTGCCAGCATAATCTGGGATCTTCTGCATAAGCATTTGCTATGGGCTCTGATGCACATCTCACATGTTCCTGTACTTATTAATTCATACATGCACAGAAAAGGCATCAGTCAGTGCTTCCTACCACAGCTCAGTGTGTGGCTCCAGCTCCAACTTGCATCTAGTGTCCACTTTTCAAACCTCTCACAGAACTTTGCTATTAATCTGCTTGTGGAATTTCTATGACATTCATCACTCTCATTCTCCAAGGGCAGTCCCTAATCTCAACATCCCTGCAAGAAAAAAGTTTTATCATCTGCACTTTCCAAGTGCCAAGTAGAGACAAAGAGACTCAAGTGCAAGACTTGTCCTCTAATTTTAGGAGGTTGGTTCAAGGTGGCTAGTTCTAATTTGTGAAGCACTTAACAACTTTATAGCACTTCATATGTTTCAAGCAAAACGGTGACTACTCAGCAATTCTGCAAAAAAATACATTCCTGCTCCAGCTGAGGAAGACAAGGAGTTATCAGCAAGGATCCTGGCTTGTCTGCTGCCTGCAGTAACACAGCCCTGTGGCTGTACCTGTCACTAAAGGCAACTCCCCAGCGAGACAGCTCTGAAGTCACTGATTGCCATCCACCAACACTTTCGGGTTCCACAACAGTGGGGTGAGGAGTCCCTCACATGACAACCATGAACCATGTCTGCCACATGCTGATCCATTTCCATTACAGGATCTGTGCACACAGCAGGTCACCAAGGAACAGGCACTCACACCTGAGGCTGGGCTGAAGCACACCAGCATGGCAGGCTCTGTAGTTTGGGAATGTAGGTCAGGAAATGGCAAGCAATCAAAAAGAGAATTTTTCATAGGAAATGTCAATACTACTTTTATGGAACAATATAAGTCAATATTTCCATGTAAATTAAACACAGGAACTTTACACATTACTATATAAATTGCAAATTAATTTTGAATACCTGGTTCTAGGCAGCTTTTTAACTTTCCCTTGCCACAGCTGAAGTCTGTAATGATGAACACACCAAACTCCCTCTTCTTCAACCTGATGCTGTTTTCTCTGTCCACCACTACCTCGACATCTGTTCCAACTTTGTATTCAGCAGTCTGAGCATAAATAGGAAATGCCACTCTTGTCCAACACAGGTGGATTCAGGTTGCAGTAAGCACCCAAATTTTCTCATTTCATGCATTTTGAACACTCAGATTTGTAATTCAAAACCACTGACATGTTTTTGTTTTTTTTTTTCCTTTCTGGGACCCAGTCTGGCCATAGAAGAAACAGCCAGCCAGAAGCATGAGGCATGGCCAATGCAACCCACTGGAGCTCCCACGCCCTGCCCTGGCCAGAACGAGGGCTGGGAAGCAGGGAAATGGAAGAATGAATGACAAATGGAAAAACCATGCAAAGAAAAGCATATGAGCCTGGTAGAACTAAAATCAAAGCTCTGTCATCTCAAGGAACATCATCATCCCAAAGAAGGAGGAAGAGGCACACAAGGATGAAATGGGAGCAGTAGGAATTCATTTGCCTTGGAGGCATCCCTACACATGAACTCACACAGGCACGGAGGAAACCTCACTCTGCTATTCCTGCAGGGAGCCCTCACCCTCAGGCTAACCCTAAAGCAAGCATTAACCTACTTATTGTGCCCTGGGGCAGTTTGTAGGGTGAGGACGGGGAGGAAGGGGAGCAGATGTCATCTCAGTACAGTATCTGAGTACAATATTCTATGGTCACCTGAAAGCAACAACATGAACTTCTTGTCATTTTGTCAGAGTTGGGCTAAGGCAAGGCACTCTCCTGTCCATGTTTTGAGCCATCTCCTTCCATGAATAGACAAAGTCTAACTTCATTAGAATAGAAGTGTCACCATTTTAGGAGCCCTTTTCTGGGGCAGCTCTGGAACCTTCAGCTTCTTCCTTCTGCCATTAAAGCCCTCATTAAAGCAGTGAGTGCCCAGGCTGAGTCACCCGTGCCACATCTGTTCTGCTCATCTCACAGAAAGGGAGAGAGACAAGGGACATGACCACCCACCCTGCTTGCAAAATCCCCCCAAATCTCAGCTGCTCTCAAAGAGCCACACACCACCTGCCAAAGTGGGGGAGTGCCAAGACCTCCCTTCTCTGGGCATATGCTCATGAGGTTTGAGCAGCCTTTGTCTCTTTTGGAGGTTTGTCCTGCACCACCTGTTTCTCTGGCTCACCACTGAACCCCAAAAACCTGTTGTTATCCCGGATCTTCAGGATCAAACACCAGTGCTTCCATTCAAGTATATGATGGCAGCAGCAGGAGACACTGCTGCAGTTCTTAGCATGGGTCATCATGGTTCTACCTTTGAGACACACATCTGTAGGTACTGGAGCAGAAAGTCCCAGTCCTGGGTCTGGGGACAGCACAGTGACAGTGGCAAAAACAAACTAAACAGAATCACTGAGCTGGCAAAGTGAGTGGGCACCACTAGGTTGGGCAAAACACGAGAAAGGGTGACAGAGTGTCTGGGGGAGCAGGAGCCACAGACACTGTGTGAGCAGGCAAACGGGGGAGGCAGCAGCTGGCAGTGAAGTGACTGGCAGTGCTGAGTGGCTGCAGTGATGACCTGCAGCAGTACTGCTGGCCTTTGCTGGAGGGCTTTCACCTATACTGAGACAGCTACAGACAGCGAGGTTCCCTACCTTATACCTTGGAATGCACACTTAAGAAAGGAACATATGATTCTAAGGAAGAGAAACACCAGATCTCTCCAGAGAGGAAACTAATCCTACAAAATCTGCTCCTTCAGTTACTGAAGAAAAGTCTAAGTGGCTGAATTCCACTGTGCCAAGATAGTTAACCATATAATTTCCAATCAGAGCTCTATCTTTACAAACATCAGCTGCAGTGACCACTGTGAAGAGAGTACCAGAGCCACAGACAGGCTGGTCTGATGCTCGGGACCTTAACATCAGGATGAATCTTAACAAGGATCCTGATTTCTGCCTGGGAATTCAACAGCCTGTCCTGAAGAAGCTGCCTGGGAATTCAACAGCCTGTCCTGAAGAAGCTGTCCACACAGCTCCACTTTGTTCCCCAAGTGTGCAGCATCCTGATAAAATCTGCCTGTGGCATCTTTGATGCTTTTGAGTAATTCTTTTGATGCAGAATTGTGCTGTATTGCCTCATCTCACTTAAATCTTTGCCTCCATTGAACCCAGGACCAGTGGTCTGGCTGCCATCCTGCCATCCTAATTTTATCTACACCAGGAACATGGGAGCTGCACATTTGCACTGTGATTGTTTTAATTTTATTTATTTTCTCTGTCCTACAAGTGATCAGCTTGCTTCTTTTTAAAGCCTGCAGTCAGCTTTAATCTACTTAGCTGGGATTAATGAGAGATTTGTTAAAGATTTAAAGATTTTACACGCTTTGCTTACAAATGCTTTTAACTATAACCATCATGCAAAAAGCCCCATGCAGGCAAGTGGTTCCTGATGCTGGGCACATCCATCAGGTGTGCCAAGGCTGGTAATGTGATGCTAACGGCTGATGCTTTTTGCTGGCACATGGTGCCCTCATGGACCTTCTCAGACAGTGCTTAGAATCTGTACCTCACCCTTCTTCTGGAAGACTGAGTAAGGGAGGGAAAGAGCTGCCAGCTCAGAATGTGGGTCATTGCACTGGCATCAGCAACTGCCACTGCCACAGAGTTTGGCATTGATAGGAGTGGAAAACAGGGATTATCCATCCAGCTGAGGCTGGCATTGCCTGATGGTGCATGCCTTACCCAGGAGAGATGGGAAGGAAACTGCAGTTTCCTGGGGGCTATCTGTGACTGTGTCCTACTGCTCAAAATAGCATTGGTATTGGAAGAATGGAAGCAGGCAGTGGAGTGACTCTAAATTGAATGGGAACCCTTGCTGGAAATGATAACAGGTAATGCCAATAGGCACATGTCTAAACTGTGCTCTGCTGGGGACCCCCAGGCACAGAGAAGTCACAGATCACAAGTCCCTGGATCTGTGTTTCAGACAATTTATCTCATTGAAGGACAGAGAGCAAGCCCTGGAGGCAAAGGCCTCAGGAAGTAATAAAAATATCACAAAGGAGTATAGAGTGTGAATTGGGGGACTAGAATCAGGACACTGAACATCCCAGAGCAGGATGGGGAGCGGGACCAACTCCCCATGCAGCCCTTGGCACAAGGAGTGTGACCAGGACCAGTCCCCACGCAGCCCAGACATGGCAGTGGGCTCTCCCCAAAGAGTGAGCACCCCCTGACACCTGCAAATTGCCCCACAAGAAGAGCTCTTCCTCCCAGCCATGGCCCAGCCATGGCCCGGCCCTGACAGTCTGCCCATCCCTGGTCCCCATCCAGAGAACCACACTAGTCCAGTGTAAGATCTGCTGGTGCTACACTGAAGACCCCAACAGGGAAGAAAACATCCTTCTCTCACAGCTCTCAGCCCTTCCTGCCCTCCACAAAGCTCCCCACCTCCATGGGGACACACCAGTTTTTCCTGGTCTTGCACCTTCTCCAGGTCAGACTCAGCTACTTTTCTGTGCCAGCAAAGAGCAGCATGGGGGCAGTCACCCCTGTTGCTGAGGTGACATTAACCCCTTGGTGCTGGGGTGACAGTCACCCCTTGGTGCAGGAACAGGCACCAACCCCGAGCAGCAACAAGCATAAGATGCTTCAGAGTCTGTCTGTGCTGCTGCCTCTCACTGGCGTGTCACACAGACTACGTGCCAGTTTGCCTTGTACCTGATGTGGAGGGTCTCTTCATGTTCCCACACCAGAAATCTCCAGCCACAGGTAAAAACATAGTCTATGAACTCACTATTTTGTCCTGGGGATGCTCAGGATGACTCTCACTGTCACAGCCTGTACCTGCATCCACTAAACAAACCACACACAGAGCCACAGCATTTTGAAACTGATGGAAAGTGTGAGATTCTTCACTTTGGAGGCATCTAACACCAAAAATTATGTGGAACCAGGGAGACAAACATTTGGGTTTTACAATTGAAATGCAGACTCTCAAGAACAGCAAATCACACTTTCTTGCCCAAAGGCCCTTTTGGCGACTGCACAGAGCTGAGGAAGGCTGATGCTGAGCTGTCCTGACCCCTGGACTCTCCCATCCCACTACTTCTCATCAGATGCTGCCCAGAGTGTCAGGCTGTGACCCTCACAGCTTTCCACGGGCGTGCACATTATTATCTATCCTCTCCCTGTGCAGGCAGCTCAAAACGGTGGCTTGCCCAGGTGCAAGATCCCAAATGCACCCTCTTGGTGCTCCCCACATCACCAGACATGCAAAGAAGAGGGAGAAGAGAAAAGAAAATGTCTTAATACCTGTCCTGAATGTCCGGATATTCCAGAGACCTTTCCAGTGCTGGCACCAAACGCTGTGGCGTTGGACAGGACACTCGGGGTCCCTCCGTGGGCAGTGACAGCCCTGCAGCTCTCCCCAGGGTCATGGGGCTCAAAGCCGCGCAGGGACTGGACCTGGCGCAGAGCAAACCAGCAGGAATCCCACTGTGGGAGTCGTGAGGGGCTCCAAGCGGCTCCTCAGGGCACATCGTGCCTATGAGCTCACTTACCTGAAGAGTGCAGGGCTCTGCGTCTGGTGACAGCCCCAAGGGACACGAGCAAGCCCAGACTGAGCCACCTGTGGGACTGCCCAGCCGCCCAGCCATCCAGCCCGGTGCCCTGGCCCAAGCCCTGCATCCTCAGAGAAGTTCAAGGGGAGCAGGTGGGGAGCTTGGTGGAGGGAGTAATGAGAAATAAATAAAGCAAGAGGACAGGGTGGGAAGGGGGGCTCCGTTCTCATTCCCAGACGTTTGCACTCCCAGACTCAAGCGGACTTTGCAAAGCGAGTGTGGACCCTCCTGGCAGGGCAGCCAGCAGCTGCCTCTCCATGCTGCAGTTTTTATAAATTCTGGGAAACACTTTTAGACAGACACTGGCACTCATAAATTATACAACTCATTTGCATATTCCAGTCATGAGACATTATGCAAATGTGACCTGATTTGCATAATGGATTCCTCTTGTCGCTTCACTTGCTTCATGCTTTTAAAAACAAAATGAAATAAAATGAAAGCACAGGAAGGTGAAAGCAGCAAGTTCCCAGCGCTGCTGCGCCTCCTCCTGCCACACTGTCACCCTCACCAGCGGCACGCTGGGGCAAGGGAGAGTGAAAAACGGAAGCCCAGATGGGTTATTTCTCTCGTAATTACAACAAACTAACTTTCCCTTGGTTTGGATGCTTCGCCGCAATCAGCCTCGGAGCCGATTAGAGGGACTAAGCCGTGTCAGGCAGGACGGGACCGCCGGTGCCCCGGGCCGGGCGCCGCGCGGCGGGGCTCGGGGGCACGGCTGCCCGCCGGGCCGGGCTGCGCTGCTCCCGGAGGAGGTGCCCGGCAGAGGGGAGCGCCTGTGGCCGTGCTTTAGCGGAGCACAGCGGTGAGCCGTGCCGG
This sequence comes from Chloebia gouldiae, assembly GCA_003676055.1. Lineage (NCBI taxonomy): Eukaryota > Metazoa > Chordata > Aves > Passeriformes > Passeridae > Chloebia > Chloebia gouldiae. The sequence goes on along the minus strand of QUSF01000162.1, from coordinate 191,533 downwards.
GGCGAGGCGGGCTGCCGGCCGGCCCGGCTCCCCTGGCAGCGCCGCCCGGCCGCGGGCGCTGCCGCCCCCCTGCACCGCGCCAGGCACCGCCGTGCCAGGCGGCTGGCGGCCGCACCCTGTGGGAAAACTTAACTGTAATTCTTCAGCTTTTAAAATCAATTAACCCGTGTGTTAATTAACATCAAGTCGACGGGAGGAGGAGGAGGAGGGGAGAGCGGGAGGGAGGAGGGAGGAAAAGAGCTGCAAGGGCGGATGGCAGCGGAGTTGGCACAGTGCCATCCATTCAGTGGCAACGCCACAGCTCCCTGCGATCGCGGCAGCGGGTATATGTTACGGGGGCCCTGAGCGCGGGCCAGACAGTGCCGTAGAGCCAAGGGAGATTATCCAGACCCCCAGGAGCAAACGGAGGCAGCGACCGCAGGCACAAGTGCCAGGATTACAGACCAGGCTCCTCCGCCGCCAGCCCTTCCTCGGACGCACGCCATGGGGATGGGACTCCCCCGCCAGCACCGCACCACTCGGACTTCCAGCACTTGTCCCCCCTTTAGACATCATTCTGCCGCAGTGGAGCCAGCACAACGGATGCTTTCACACCCTGCGAGACAAAGGCCGTCGTCTCCGCCATGACACCGCTCCGTTCCAAGCCGAGGCCGGCATCTTGGAGTCTTTAAAAATAAATGGAAAAGGGAAATGCGAACAATAAATACAGCAATCGAAAAACCTCGTCAACAAACCCCTTGTGCCCGCTCTCCATGCCAGGGGCAACATGGGCATCTGTCGCAGCAGAAGGCGTTTGTGTGGGGCTTGCTTTTTTTTTTTTTTTTGGCTTTTTTTTCCCCGCAAGCTGTTGGTGTGTTTTGCCATTCAGGTTCGCTTACAATTAATGCCAAAAAAACCCCCAACCACACCCAGCCCAGTCAACAACAAACAAAAGGGAGTAGTCGACATGGAGGGAGAAATGCCCAGCGAAGCTGCAAGAATGCGAACTCCGGCCGATGCCATTTGCCATTTGGACAACCTCAGGGAAAGGTGCCAAATCTGCAGCTCGGGAGGGACCCCGAGGAGGGAACGTGAAGGTCTCCGAACAGCCGAGGGAAGGGAGGAAGGAATACCGCTCTTACAGGGCAGGATCAGCCTGCACACAGCCTCTGCTGGGAGGAGAGGGAATGTTTGAGGGTGTAGCGAGATGCCTGTGTATGCACACGTACACGGAACAGTGCGTACAGACACACAGACACACAGGCACGCACCGCCTCGGGTGGGTGCAGAGGAGCTGTGTGAGTGGGGTGAGGAGATGTGTGTGTGCCTCTGTGTACACACGCGCGCGTCCGTGTGGGGGTATTTATTGCTGTGCACGCGTGTAACACACGCAAGGAGATGTATGTTTGTGTGCCTCAGTGCGAGAGAACGACAGGGAGTGAGGAAGAGACAGACACACACACAGACACACACTCGCCCACCGTCAGTATACATCCCACTTTTTGACCTAGGTGTACACAGAAGACAAAATAAAAATCATACTGGAGCAGCAAGCAGGCAGCAGAGATTTATCTACATTCACTGCTATCACCAGGGAGATGAATGGGGCCGATCTGAAGCCCTTCACGAGATCCACTATGGGAGTGAAGGAGGAGGAGGGATGCCACACAGACATGCACAAACTTGAAGACAGAGAGATTTGGAAGGTGCTACTTGTGAAACCCAGGTGGCACTCGGAGGGCGAGCAAGGGAAGGAGCTGTGTGGGCACTCCACCGGGTCTGAAGGGCGCAGGGGCTTCTGGACAAGGGCGTCAAAGGACAGCTGGCTACTTACGTTGTCTGCGCTGCTGAGGATCCTGCAAGGTGTTCTGTTGGCACTGGGTGCTGAGCCAGGGAAGGGCACTGGAGACAAAAGGGAGAGACAGAAAAATAAAGTCATACAATGGGAATATTAATTACCTCTCTTGCGGATTTTACAAAACTCACAAAATATTTTCTTTTTGCCTGTTTTTTTTTTTTTGTTTGTTTGTTTTTTTTTGGTGTGTGGATTGGTGCACTTCCCTTCTGCATGGAAAATACTAGCATGGGATCTACAGCCCAGCTACAGGGCTCGGGATTAACAGTGCTGGCATCTTTTGGGCATATTTTTTCTTTTAATGAATGAGCTTTCGCTGTTAATGAGGAATAATCGTTTGGCTAATGAGCTTTGAAACATTAAGAGAAAAGAGGGTTTTTTCCCGTTAATTGCCCTGGTGCGACCGCATGGATGGATTACAAAAGACAGCAGTAGGAATGCAGTACAAAGAGGAGAAATGTCTCCTGGAGTGGGATAAATGCAGAGTTGGGTGATACATCCCTGCACCTCTCCTTCCTTCGCTCCCTCTTACTCCCTCTCTGCCAACTGCTATGGGTTTCCATAACTCCGCAATCAAAGTGGATGCTCGGGGAAGATTATTATAGTCAAACAGTGAAGCGTCGGCGGCTAATGTCTCCAGTGTTTAATCATCATACAGTAGAATGGTTTTATGCATATTTCATTTGCATATCATTAAACCACGCTAGCGCGGGACATTCAGAGCTGGAGAGGTACAAAGTTGGGGGGAGAGAGTGGGAGAGCGAGAACGAGACAGAGGGAGGAAGGTTCCTGTGATGCCTATCTTCAAAAGCCAGGGACTTGTTCCATGATCTGTCTTCTACTTTTACGAAAATCATGATGACTTGGAAACCTTTGAAGTTGGATATTACCTTGGATTCTTCTAATTCCAGCAGAGTGATGTATTAGAAAGGGGGGAATGATGCTGCGCTAGACATTTAAAGGAATATAAGCTCCAGTGGAATGGAAATAGGAGCTCTTTGGGGAATGAACTAGCAGAGCCAGCCACAGCTTCAACATCACACTGCTGTATTTGTGCTGGTGAAGGATACCAAAGTAATACAAAAGAAATGAAGACAGCATATACATTAAGATGGGGATTATATTTACTCTTTTCCTTTTTAAAGGCACAAAGCAGGATGGAACCAGCGGTAATTTACACGCTAATTAGCAAACTGTTGCCTCTTTTTATGTTTGTTTTTCTTCTCTATTTTGGAGAGGGGCGTTTTCACCACTGAAGTGATTAATCAATTATTTGGTAGCACAGATCCTTCTCCACTGGCATTGATCAGGAAAAGAAGGTGGTGGCTGTGGGGGGAGGAATACAGTGGGCTCTTTGTAAATCTTATACATGCACAACATATTAATTGGGGTCTTTATAAAGCTCCCTCAATAGACTATTTCTTTCCTGGAAACCAGCAGCTGGTTAGCCACCGTTGGCGACTCTTCAAACATCCCTTTGGCTGGGGGCAGTTCTGCCGCTGTTTGTTGTTGTGCTTTATTTTCTCTCTCCACAGCGGGGGCTGTGGCTGCGACGCTCCCACTGCCCGTGCTTCTGTACAGGAGATGGACAGACAGAATCAGCACCACGACAATCTCTTGAGCTGGATGGGGAACTTTGCTTCCAAATGAAATGCTGTTTTATATTTAAATTACCTTCCTTTTCCTCCCCACTTCTCTTCTCCTCCAAGTCTTTGTGTCGGTTATGAATATTCAGATGAGCTGTGATGTGATTACACTGTACAATTACTTTTGTCCTGATAGAGGCAAAGGCACTGAGGAAAGACAGAGCCAGATGAGCTTGGAGCTCATTTGGGGTTTGTTTTCCGTATTTTCCCCCCATCTCCGTGGCACTGCGGCACATGCAGATGTCGCTGTTGTTCTTCATAAAGCCCTAATGATATGCAAAAGCATAACGACCCCATTTGGGTTCAGAGCATCAACGAAATATTATTGGGGGGGGAAATCCTAACTGAAGGAATGTCCACATAAATTATTTTTATTTAAATCAAGAGGTGGCAGTGAAGCAGAGGAAGTCACATGAATGCATGCATAATGTGAGCACACAGAAAGGTTATCGCCAAGGAGAAGAGGGTTTTGCACTGTGCCTGGGACAAACAGGCTCATTTGGGGAAATCGTTCAGCCCACCATGTGATTTGCTTATTTATCATCACTCATCCCTCAGCCAGGGCACCTGGCATGCTTGCTGCTGGAGACCTGGAGTGCTGGGAGCTGCCTGGATGATTCCTAGTTATTCAGAAACACCAAGAAGTGTGCTGTGGAAGGGGGACAGGAGAAAAGGAACCAGAGGGAGAATGCTTTAAGTGCTGCAGCTCAGTGACAAAGGAGGGCCTGATGACAGCTCAACGATGGAGAGACAACAGCCATCCAGGCTGATGCCAGGCTGGCATGAACGCTTCCCAAGGGACAGAGAGCTGACACAGTGGCTGCTGGGCCCCCACCACAGGTCAGTGGGACACGGGGTCTTGGGGCAGAGCAGTTCTGGCCACTGTGCCACTGGGAAGCCTGCTGGGGACAGGGAGTCCAGAGCTGGCCAGATCCACCCTCACCCATTTTCCTCAGAATAGTGAGTGTTGCCTGGATGTAATGAGACAAAAACCTGTGGGGAACAGGACCCCTTGGTTGCTCTGTCCAGCTGCTTTTCTGGACCGGGACCTGCACCCATATCCATCAGCAAGGAGTGAACAAAGAGAGGCAGAGTGAGCCAGCAGCCAACAGCAATGCTGTTGTGACATCAGCTGTGTGACATCAGCTCAGGGATCTGTGCCTCATATGTTTGCCCTGCACTGATCCTGGACAGCTCTACAGCCTCTTCACACCCTTGGTGGTGGGCAGGAGTTGGGCTGCAGAAAGACGTGGTCCCAAGGAGAGAGAAATATTTTCCTCTCCTCTCAAAAAGGGAGAGGCAGGTGGAGAGGAAGGTCAGCTGCAGATGGGACCCACTGTGAGAGAATCCTCCTCTGCCCGCATGCTCTGGGCATGCACAGACCATACCTGTGGCTCCAGAAAGGCTCCTGAGCAGTCCCTTGGTGGTCAGAGCAGGGTGGCCCCACTGTCTCTAAGAGTGTGCCACTTGTCAGAGGCACAGCAGTGGTGTGAGAGCCTGCCCAAAGGAAGCTGTGACCCCAGGCACATGGCAGCCAGGGGCCTTAGGCCAGCCTCAAAGGAACACCGGAGACAGGAGGGTTACACTATAGTCTGTGTCTAAGGACCAGTGTGCAGAGGGTGCTGCAGACAAGACAGCAGCTGCTGCCCCATGCTGTTCAGACTCCACAGGCCCATCCAGCAGTCATCTCTCTGTTCCCTTCCCACATCTCAACAGATATGTCCCTTCTGCACTCCTTCTTCTGCAAGGGTGCCAGGAGACTGAGAAAGGGCAACAGGCTGATCAAATCTAGGACACCAGGATGGCCTCTGGGGAGCAATTCCGAACCTGGGCTTGCCACTACAAACTACCTGCAAAAATTCTGGACATCAAGGATAACCCAATGGCAAACTGGCCCAGCAGCTGTGTGCGGATGTCCTGCCCATGTCCATGCAGCCTCTCAGGGCATGGCTAAGGCTCGTTGCCACCCTGGTGAGAAGGAATCTGCAGTCAAACCAGCCCAGACCCACTGAGCTGCCCAAAGCTGTCTGTGAGGAACAGAGCAGCTGTGATCAGATGGAATGATCTGAACAGATCATAGAATCATATCATGGAGTAGTTTGGGTTGGAAGGGTGCTTAATGAAAATCTAGTTCCAACCCATCGACCGCCCAGCCAATGGCTTCCTGACCCCAGCCCTGTGACACTGCAGGTCTGGACACTGCAGAATGCCAACCCCGATGGTGCCACCTGCCTCTGCCTCATCTTTCTGGTCTTCAGCCTCAAAGCAGCTCAGTACCAAGGTGTCCAGACCAAACAGAGCCTGGGAATATGGAACAAGAAAAACCATGAGAAAGCAACTCTACAGAAAGGCTATGCCCCCATCACGCCCTTATCATTCCAGGTGCTGAACCTGGTTTTTGCAGGGCAGGATGCCCAGTCCTTAATGGTGCCTTGGCATGCCATGACTCTTGGGGAAGAGAGTAAAGGGCAAAGCTGAGCAGAAACCTGCCCCAAGATGCAGGGTAAGACACAGGACTCACAGACAGGCTGGGTGGCACAAACATGGTGGTGCAGTGTCACCATCCCTTCCCGTGTCCCTGCTGATGGACAGCCCATCCTGCCAGCTCCATGGGCCTGTCCACTCTGCCGTAGATCATGGTGCAGCCAGGTGCAGCCCATCATCCTAACAACGGCTGGCTGACAGCCTCAAAGGGTTTTTTGACCCAGACATGGAGCAGGCTGCAGGGCAGATCGATGGCTGTAGCCATGGCCTCACTTGGCTGACACTTCTCCTGCTCAAGGTTCCTGCTCCCATTGCATGTCAGACAGGATCTGGCATTCCAAGAAGAGCCCAAAGGCTGGGGACTGGACAGGGGAGTCCAGCGGCCTGCTGCCTGCTCCTTGGGTAGAGAAACCCCCAGGGAAGATGGAAGGAAGTGTGGGACCAAACCCAGTCAGAGTCACTCTTTCTACAGGTGCTGCCAAAGAGGAGCAGGAAGGAGACTGCTCTGTGCTGGGAAAATGAGCGTGCAGCATCGTGGGTGAGGCAGAAGAAGTGGGGGTGCAGCACACAGGGGATTGACCCATGACACCCCCGTGGAGCATCTGGCACCCCGCTCTGCCCAGTGCCCAACATGCTCAAGTGGTTCCTACCATTTCCTGACATGCACAAATGGGAAATACAACCAGAAATATCACCCCAGGGTCCAAGACACTCAGATTGCAGCCACTTGGAATGGTCAATTGACCATTTGGGAGTCTCCTCATGGAGACTTTAGGAAAGGGCTGCTCCCAGAGCACTGTAGGAGCCATTGTGTTTTCTGTCAATTCACCAAATACCCTGAAGAAATTGCTAGTTAGGAAAAGGAAATTCAAGCATGTATAGAATATATTGCTATTCAAAACACCAAAAGAATTGTTTTGCAAATAGTAGCACTGCTGAAGAGGGGAGAGAAGTACATCAGTCATTTGATATTACATATAAGCAGTTTATTAAAGAATTAAATATTTATAGACTATAAAGCAAGCAGGGCAATGAGTTGCAAACAGCTTGCTGAGAAGTATGTTATAAACATTGAGTCTGTCAGGGACTAATAAAGTATGGAGAACACTAATGTTTTATAAAATCACCAGGCCAGTGATGAATCTCCACAGCTGAGATGCTACAGAACCCATGAAGGTTCTTGCTGCACCATGACCCCAGAGCCAGCACAGGAGGGATGGGTTGGATGGGGCTCTGAGGCTGCAGACATGCCCAGCACTGATGGGAATGCACATGATTCAGTGCTTGGAGAAATTAGATTTTTCACATTATTCTAAACACAGATCTATTAATAGGAAGTTCAGGAATTTTCAGAGAGTTCAAGGCACTTCCCTCTTTAGCTTTTTATTGCAGCTAATCTTCCATTTCCAACAAAATTAAAGTTTGTGACTCAGATTAAGGTCCCCTCCCAGCAAAGCTGTTGCTTCCCCTCCCCTTCCCTAAAGAGACAGCCCCAGGCATCAATTTCCCTGTCCCCAGCAGTCCTCTGAGAGCATCAGCTTTCTCCATCACAGACACAGCACATTTGCAAGGAACAGCTAAGATATTCAGAGACTGAACAAGAGGAACAGAGAGGTGGTGGCAGACCCCAAGGACAGAAATACCTTTTTTTTGGCAACACTGGGGGAAATGGCAGCTGATAGTAGTCATGGGCATTTTTTCCTGCATGAAACAGACAGGTTTCATTTTCCAACAGACATCTGTCACAGCAATCATGAAGAGATTGCTGTTCTGTTAGTAGTGGAGATGAAAGACTCTCCAGACTACTGTATATTTTTGTGCAGTCAAGCCCAGGCCCAGAAGTGATTTTTAATGTAGTGTGGACTAATGCCTTTGGTCATATCCAAGCAGATTCCTAATAGCTGTCCCCAAAGTTTCAAGCCTGGTGATGTGGATGAAACTCCCAAGGGATCCAGGCATTCACAGCTGTTTGGAATTCAGTCTCTTTGCAAGCCATCAGGACTCAGACCCATGTGAAACTACCAGTCCCCGCTGATGCTGTTCCTCAGGCTGGGACCACCACCCTCCCGAGGCAGCAGCCAGAGCTGACACACAGAGCTAGGGTCTGCCCAGAGATGGGGAAGGAGCATGGCTGGTGCCTCCTTCCTGACTCAGGTAAGTCCTTATGAAGTGCCAACGTTAATTAACAGAAGAATAAGCAGGCTAAGAACTGTCTGGGGTTGGTGAAAACAGATTGCATTTAGTAGAGAGAGAGAAACCTCCCTTTGCCAGCTGCTCTTTCTGCACTCAGACAAGGTGGGAAATTTTCATCCTCTGAGATATAATTAAGACAGGTTTAAAAAAAATAATTTGCAGTAATTATTCAAGCTTATTTGCCAGGGAGGGTATATCAGACTAAATTTTGGGTTAAATAGCAACCTTTGTTGTCCTGTGTGGAAATGATTATAGCAAGGTTCAGGTCTCAGCAGACTCAAAGGCTACGGAAGGTGTATGAAAAAACTCAGCCCTATCAAAGGCATAAACCCCATTAGTTCCAGATGGATTGCTTGAGTGGTTTCTCTCTCTCGAGCCCAGAGCCTGTTAGCTTCAGGGGTTTCTACACAGAAGTGTGGTACCTCCCAGAGAGCATCATAACCAAATTCTGCTGTTTCTGTGCTGCTAGAGCTGCTGCTGTCAGCACATGCTCCACCACTGACTAAGCCCTACAAGGATCCCTAAGCACGATCCCAAGCCAGGACAATATCCACTGAGTTTCAGTGTTCCTTTCTCCCTAGTCTCCCTTCCATCAGCCCAGCTCTCACCTCTCCCCACACCAGCACACCACGACATTTTGCATCCTCAAATAGGTTTCTATACCCCAGTGATTTTACCAAATATTACTCTATCCCTCTCCTTCCCTGCAATCCTAAAATCGTGGAGCACAGTGCCATATACTGGGGCTTACTGGTGGCCAGGGTTGTGCCTCCATTGCGCTGACAAGCTCTCTGCAGGACAAAAGCCCAGCTCTTGGCTGCCCCCATCACTGCTGTTGCAGATTTGGTGCTGTGCCCATCTCCGTTCAGCTCAACCCCTCAGGGCCACCAGGACACATCAGTTCATGGCACAGCTCACTGACCCCACATTTGACACATATTTCAAGTTACTATTTACCCTATGGTCCTTTGCTCCTTCAGTGTTTTCCCTCATTTCCAGGCACCCTCTTGCACTCACACCTCCTGACATCCTTCTTCATGACTCCCTCCCTTCCACCTAGGTGTTTCAGTGGGTTTTTGTATTGCTAGAACTTGAAGTTTCTTCTCCTTTGCCTGTCACAGGGTCAGTTCAACACTGCCATCCATTTGTAATGTTGACACCTTAGCCAGCCTCATTCCTAGAGCCACTTTGGACACAGCTGTGGCTCTCCTTGCTTCCTGGTGTGGATGCAGGACCTCACCCTACTTTCAGAGCAGGACATGTTACTAACACATCGTTTGTGCTCTCTCCTCCCAGTCCCATCCCACCTGAGGCCTTGCTGGCACCTGCTTGAACTGCTGCAAAGTCAGCAGTTCCTCAACCCCTTACTCTCACCTTACCTTCTTTGTGAGGACATGGAGAACAAGGAAGAGACAGGCTGTTCATAGAGAATGCTGCAGGATGAGAATTATCAGCAGATGTTATTGGCATATTCCCACCAGCTAGCATTATGACCTGCAGGATGGAGGTAAGGGGTTTCAGCATGAGTATGGATTAAATACCTGTGTGCCCAAGTAAATATCAGACTGACTGACTGAATCATAAGGAGGAGATATTTACTTGCTGCTCCCCTGTAAGCATTTTGCAGATCTCTGTATGGTGCCAAGCATTAGTCAGGCAGCTAACATGCATCACTCAGGCCAGGAAACCCCAGGAGAAAGGCAATGACAAACTGTGACACACAGCTCTGTGTAAGCCCAGTGATTTCAGTCAGCACCAAGGGAGCTGACTCCTCTCAGGCATTCAGGGGGTCACATCTGAGCTACAACAAACTTCCCAAGCACATCTTCCCTACCCACACATATGTGCAGAGCCTGTTTGTTGTCCTTGGCTGGAGCCAGAACTTTGTGAATGGAGAGTGAACTGTTCAGGCTTAGAGAGCAGCTGCTCCAGGGTTTGGTGATGTAGGGCAGAGCTGCCCCAGGGGTGTGGGGGGACAGTGTGCTGCCTACATGCTGCCATGACAGACTCAGCTCCAGCAGCATGAAGTGCACATTTCAAAGGCCACACAGACCAGCTGGATCACATTCTCAGAACTGGTGTTCTGTGTCCTGTGTCTTGCAGACCTAACTCAGAACAGGAACGTAGTTCAGCAAGCAACAGATTAACTCAAGCACATTGTCCCCACTGAGCAGTTCTGAGCATACCTCAGACAAAGGCAATGCTGTGTCCATCTCACAAATGCAGGTTTTAAATACAGTAAATATACACACGTGTATCATCTATTTTATTATAGATGTTCCCTATGTGTATTAAGATGGGTTTATTTTACTTAATGGTTTCCTTTAAGGAATATTTGTCATCTTGGCAGCCTGTGAGCAAGGCTACTGCTGAACACACTCCTCCCGCCCGCCCAGCCAGGCCTGCGGCCTTGGGCTGCTGGTTCAGCGCCTGGCACGTGTCCCACAGGGCATGTGGGAGCTGTGCTGGCTAACAGGATGTGTGGCTGTCACACCGCCTGGCAGCTGCAACACCACAAGCCTTCAGCACTGAAAAGAGCTCGGAACCCACCCTGCCACCCCTCCACCCCAGAGCAGTAGGAATGAGCACCCTGCAAAATTGTCCTGCAGTGGCTCACTGTGTGTTTGACCTAACATGCTGGAAAACTTCTGAGGAGGAGGAGGAGGAGGAGGATGTCTTCTCACCTCCCATGGGATGTTACCCCACATCAGCACCCAGACCGCCTCTGCTTTGGCTCCGATGCCAGCACAAGCGAGGTGCAGGAACAAATTTCAAAGCTGAGAAGGGTGGAACACTGGAACACTCCCTTTCAGCATGGTCAGTTATTTAGGTTTAAACAGCTCCAGAAACTCCACCCCTGATTTCTAAGGAGGAAGTCTGCAGCAAAGACCAGCAAGATTTAAACATTTGCATTGTGAGGACAGAAGTGAGATAACCTGAAAAACCCACAACTACTTCCCTGGTCAGCCCTTGGACCGCATCACTGTGGAGGCACTTGTGCTATAGAATGTCAGATAATCATGTTTATTTTCTTAATCAGAGAATTAGAAGGGACATTTGGCAGTGGACCTACTGCCTCATGACTGTCTGCAGAGGAAAATTTCTGCATCTTGTTAAAAAGATCATGATTAAGTCAACACCTGAGTTATCCCGATCTCTTTTTTCGTGTATTCCTGTTCTCTCAGAGCACTCATATCTGCTGATGTCTCTGAACACTCTGGGCAGGGACAGTTGGACAGCTGTGCCTGGAGCCAGAGCTGGGGAGTGGAAGGGTGCACATGCAAGGGGATCTTTGGATGACAGAGCCTTGGACCCTCAGCATGATAGAAAAGGGTTTTGCAGGTCTTCCAACAGACAGTAACACAATAAACACCCCCAAACTTGTCTACTACTACAAAACAGTTTTACTACAGAAAAGCTTCCAAACTGAAAATTAACAATGTGCTTTTAGGAGCCTGTGGAGATGGATCACCTGTACTCACTGAAAGAAGAGGAATCTGCTCTCTCCTCTTCCCTTTTCAACCAAGGAAAATCATAAGAAAAAGGGGCAGAAGGAAAACAATTCCACAGGAATTCCACAGCTTCTCTGTCCTGATAGCATCTTACCAAAATTATGTTACTGTTTACCGTTCCATTGTTTATCCTTGTCACTGTGGGTTTAGGGTTTTTTTATGTCCAGGTTTATTCATTAAATACTAAGTAAAATAACATGACTGCTTGTGTCTAATCATACCGGGATCTAAATAGTGATCAGACATTGACAGAATTTGCATCCAGTGCCATGGGGCACACAACTCCCATGCACCTGGGGTAAAACATACAGATTACAGACTCACAGCACTGTCTGGGCTGTCAGGAACCTTCAGAGGTCCCACCCCTGACATGAGCAGGAACGAGGAGGCCTTTTCCTTTCATTTTGCAAAAGGTGTCTCTGAGTTCCCGGAAAACAAGTAATACAACATGAACAGTTACAGTGAACACTTACAGACAGATTGACCAGGGAGCTTTGCAAAGAACCCCGGCCGTCCACAGACCTGAGGTTCCAGGCTGCTGATCTAACCTAGTGGATATTTAAGCCAGTCAGTCTTAAACACAGGAAACTAACTATTCCTTTTTCCTTGGCAGCAGCATCTTCACATTTGAAAGCTGTTGTCATATCAGCCTCCTCTGCTGTTGTCATAAAATTTGTACCTAGGACCCAAAAGACAGGACAAACTAGAGCTGGAACGCTGCCTCTGTACTTTTGCTGACTCGTCTGTTCAGAAGTATGAGCAACCATTCTAGAAGCAATATCACATTAGCACCAAAAGCTTCCCAAAGTTGATTCCCAGCCTACATTTACCTTCATAAATAAATGTAGAGAATCAAATTGTTATCTTCTTATCAAACATCACACAAGACTGGCCCAAAATAGCACTTTCCCTTAGCAAAGGGTTCCCACTGGTTCATTGTTCATTCACTCCTCTAGAAATAACCCATTCTGTTTGTATGAGTGTGCTGGAATGGCTTGAGGGGTGAGATGGATTCCTAAAGTGTCCAACCCTGTGTGGTTCATAATCAGTGCACTTGCGAAGGAACAGGTCAGGTGCTAATCTATGCTGTTTTGTCTGCCACAAAAAGCAGCATTTGACACATCATTTGACACATTTGCACTGATTTCCTGCAGCAGATGTGCAGCCACCAGCAGGACATGAGCTGTGCACACCTGGAGAGCCCTGTCAGACCAGTGGGAGCTGAGGTGATCACCACGTCAGACCTGCCATCAGCCTGCCTGCCTCTGGCATGAAACCCACCTGTCTCCACTGATCACTGTTTAATTCAAAGGGTGTTTTAAAGGATATGATTTTAATGAGCACACAGCTCAGACCAGGAATACTGTATTTCTTTCTCCTGAGTGATGAAGTGAGCACTTGGACTCTTTGCATTGATTTCTAATCTGCTATTTCATGCCCTGAGAGTGAGCCCTGGAAACCACATTCTGTCAGGGTTTCTGTAAGTAAGAGCAGCTGAGACTGGTCAGGCCAAAAGGGAGGGCCCAAATATCAGAGTTCCAAACCTTGGTCAGCCCACAGCCCTTCAGCCTGGCCAACCAGAGTAATAATAACAACAAGAACAATCATAATTATAGTAGTAATGAGAGAAGATGTGCAGACTTTGATGCAAAGGAGCTCAAAGTGGAGCTCTGCTCCTTGGGGTGTAGGCAAGTCCCACCTTCCCAGGGCAGGCAAAATGTTTGGAAGACAAGAATTTAAAAGCATGTGGATCTACTAATCAGAAAGACAAAGGCACACACTGACCCACCCCCAGATCCACTCCTGAGCACACCTGGCATTTGTCTCATTCCCTGCGTGCACCAGAGCCAGGGCTGGGCAGGAGCCTGTTCTTGGTTCCTAAGAGCCTGACTCGCAGGAAAGACCCCAACACAGTCACACTGCTTTCTCCAAACAGCACAGGGATTGCACTCCTTCCCATATAAACCTGGGTTGGGTTTCTGACAAGGAACACCTGTAATTAAATTGACAAAAATCTTTCCAGATGCAGAGGAGACCTTTATTATTTGTTACTATAAGGCGAAGGCTTATAGTTTTTTTTTCATTGCAATCATTTTTGTTTCAGAGTTCACAAAATATACCCTCCTCTCTTTAAACACACAGCACTGGGTATTTAATTCCTGTGCATTCTGAAAAACTGCACCCCACAGATGTTGATGCCTACTGCCTGCAGGTCCTCTGATCAGGTCCCAGCCACCCTCACACCGCCCACTCCTGTAATTTCTGTGGAGCCAGAAATATTCTTTAGACTCATTGGCTGCTGTGCAGCTAGAGCTGTAAAGTCAGATCTTTTCCTCCTTTAAATGTGACTGGCTATTTACTCCCTAACAATTCTGCTTCAGAGCTGATTTAGCATTTTTATTGGAATGTGAAAGCTCTTAAAAGAAGAAAAAAATCTAATCAGGCAGAAGAGATAGAAAACTTGCTGAATTTTTTCTCCCCCCTTTGCACCCCTTCAATCCTATCAAAAGCACATCTTCCATTCATTGCTTCCCCATGTCATTATGACAAGCGGCTACAAATCAATAGCGGCAGCAGAGGCAGCCCCGGCCCGCGCGCCCGTGATAAAGATTCACTCTCAACCCCGATTTGCTAATAGCACATAATAGCAGCCATTGGCGCCCCGCATTAAATCATACATTTCACTCGGCGTTTATTATGGGATTTTTAAAACTCCTCACCAAATTGGATTTTCTTGACGGTCTCTAATTTCCACATTTATCATTTAACATTAAACTCCTCTGTGGGGAGGGGGTTGGGAAGTGGGGAAGGAAAAGAGGAGCCAGGCAATTCTGTATTTTCCTCTTTCTTTTTTATGAAAACCCATAAATAATCCCAGGTATAGGTGCCATCAGCCCTGAAGTTTTATATACATAAAATACCAGAATTTAGGATAAAATAGCTTTGGGGCTCAGCTTACTTTCATGCAGCCCTGATAAAGAAGAGAAAATTAAAGAGAGAGTCATAAGGAAACAAATTTTAAATAACAAATCCAATAAACAAAACAGTCAAAAAGTAAGTGGGTATGAATAGCACTAGGGACAATGACTGTGAATTTCCTTATTTGAAAGAGCTAATAGCAAGGAAAAAATGGACCAAAAAATTTTTAAAACCCCAACAAAACATACACAAATAAAACCTTATTGTCTCTTTTTAGGTCATAGAAAATTAATTTAGCAAATGAAGTGAAAACACCAGAGGTGCTTTGCTGAGACAGAGAACAAGAGCCCTGAGATCTGTGTGACCAGAGGACTGCATCAGAGGACAAGTGATAGGGAACTCTCCCCAGTCCACCTCAGTATCAGACACTTGTTCAGAGAACACTCATGACTGTCCCTGCTCTTACACCAAGCAGAGCCTCTCATAAGTATCAAGGCCCAGATGCTTCATCATTTTGGCCTGGAAAGAATCATCCCAATCCCACGCTACTGGAAGCACTCTCCTTTCAGACATGAATTTGATTCTTGCATGAACAAAGGCCATGATTCCTGAAACAGGTGATGTGATAAAGGATGGTGAATTAAACTTTCAGTGTTCGTGATTTCCAGCCATGAGACATGAACTCAATCAGCCTCTGTCCAACATCCAATTAGTATAGTCACCTCAATTCACAAACTACTGAGCAGTTTAACCAGGACTCTGCTTAAAAGTGCTGGGAGATTTTTGTTCTGGTATATTTTGGTTTCAGTAAAGAGCTCTTAGAGATAAAATTCCTCAGTTCAGCTGCTGAGTCAACTACATCACAGGCCACACTCCAAGAGTTCTGGGCATTTTGGAGCTGCATCAACATTGTTCTGAACCCAGCTGAATGCAGGAACAGCAACTCCAATTATATTCTCTTAAACTTACAGCAAAAGTCACAACTTTCCAGATCCTGTCTTTTGAACTGTTACCTGAGCATTGGCAGCAGTAGCAAAGACTGGCAGGTGTAAATGCTCCTTGGAATCAGACACCTCACACAAAGCCAAAGACCATCTCAGCATGGTTTTTCCCTCCTTGGAATGGCTGGTAGCTTTCAGGGAATACAATTCCTACATTTACTGAACCTGAGCATTGGCCAGCGTCAATGTAATGAGCCACAGACTGAGCTCTGATGCCTTCACAGGAAGCAATATGCCTTCACAGGACACAAATATTTGTGTTCTCCTATCTACAGTCAGAACAAGAACTTGGCCAATGCAAAACTCAATCACCATTTACTTGCTAGAGACATCTGTTGAAAATTAGAATATCAGCAACTAGGAACACAGCAGCAGGAAAGAATGTCATACTTTAGGGCATCCCACACAGACAAACATTTGCTGCACAGCAAGTTTAAGCATGTGCTGTGGTCCCATTTCCTGTTTTCCCATACTTTTTCTGTGGCATTGCCAGTTCAGTTTGAGGCTTCCTGCTACCATTTCTTACTCCTTAGTTTCATACCTGCATTCGGGCATGGGAGCAGTCCCTAGGTGCTGGTGAATACACAATTTCCAGTGCCTCCCACTGTTCCTTACATCTCCAGAATCCAAAACATCCTGTGGTTTATTGATCCACCTAACCACACTTTGCCACCAATCTTTGCCTTCTTCCTTACTCATGCATCAGAGTGGAAAGTGTGTGACGCATCACTTTCCAACTGCCCTGAAGGGTTTTCACACCATGTAGTCACAATTCCCTGACAGGCACTCTTTCTCCTTCGGTTGTGTCTGACAGAAAAACATCCAGTATTACCAGAGTAATTCTGCAGTTCTTGAGCAGACCAAGTGTGGTGGTGATGAATGTGGTCAGGCCCTGGCACAGGGTGCCCAGAGCAGCTGTGGCTGCCCCATCCCTGGAAGTGTCCAAGGCCAGGTTGGACACGGGCTTGGAGCACCCTGGGGTAGTGGAAGATGTCCCTGCCCAGGGAAGAGAGAACTAGGAACTAGTCCTCTCTAAATGCCCTTTCCAACTTACCTCAATCTGTGATTCTGTGTCTTCAGAACACAGTTGCTTCTATCCTAAACCAAAGAGATCTACTACTAGTGGAGGATGAATGTCTGAGAAAGAACAGTGAGTTATCTGTGGATGCCATGCTTAAGCAGGCATCAACAAGGTCTGCAGGACACCCTGGAATGAAAATGAATCAGAAAAGACTTCTTAAGAGCAATGCCACCCAAACAGGGTTTCAGTCATGGTCAGGAAATTACATCCTGGGTTATCATGTCTGTGGCAAGAACATGGGATCTCATTTCTCTGTTATAATCACCCAGATCTGGATATTCATCTACAGGAGAAAATCAATCTCTGCACGTGAAAACGGAAGTGTGGATGTGCTCCCTTCTAGCTGAAAGTAGCTGCTGCTGCACCAGCTCTAAGCTCTACCTGACCTGGCCTTGCACAGGTTTCCCCAGCTCCTGCTGGGAGGGACATCTGATCACTGCAACCTTTTCTCCGCAGGAATTCCTTCCCCCATGAAACTTCCCAAACTGCAGTCCGTACAGCAGGTTGTCTGAAACTCATTTGTGCAAACATATTTAGAGGTGATGATGTGTACAACATTATCTTGTGCATGCTTTGTGGTAATAAAACAGATCAAGCTTTTAAGTGATCTGTCTGAGTAAAAGATTATAATAACAGAAAACACCCAAAGGTTATGGCATTAATTAAATCCTTCAAAGCCCATGTAGACTGTTTCCCTGGGACACTGAACCAGCAGCTCAGTATCAGCAGTTTTTGTTCAGACTTCAGGTATTAAAACTACAGGAAACATGCAGCTGTTGCATGAACACATGGTTTTACTGGTTTACAACAGAAAAAAACCAAACAACTCAGAACTCAAAGTATCATAATTTGAACGGTCTCAAATCGAAAAGGCAAACACACAAAAGAGCACAGGGTCAGCAGAATTGTAGGATGACAAATGCTCCTTAAAGTTTATTTTTACCCCAGCAAATAAAAGGTTTCATTAAAACAAATCAAACAGGACTTGTAGAACTGGCTTCTTGGCTAGCTTCTCCCAGCTTTGTGTCAGTGGGGTGAGACCCAGAGCCAGATCACCAGGACCGTCCCTTTTGGAACAAATGGACAAGATGACAGAACATATCAGTTGTAATATGTTTCCATTTTCCTACCTTATTGAGAACACACTGAAAAGTTTCTCCTTGCATCTTATTAAGAGACAAATTCTGACTCAAGCCCAGCATAACCAGGTGAACACTTCCCACCAGTACTGATGGGATCTGCCCCAGGTGTGTTTGGCCCAGATGGGGAGGCTGGAGGCTGGAAGACTCATGAGCACAGAGCTCCTTCTCACACAGGGAGCCTAGCACTGTGACACTTGGTGAATTCTGATCCCTTTCCATGAGTGATCTCCAGCACTGAAGTTAAGCCTGTGAGCACTCAGCACCAGAGAGGATAAAGGGATGCTGAGATCCTGCATTCTCTCCTGTGGGACTCGGACAGGGTGGCACTCATGCTGACACACCTGGCCTTCAACCACGCCAGGATTTAGACACAGGGCGCTCTCAGCATCATGGCCTCAGCATTATAATGTGTTTCTTTCATTCTGTCAGTGCTCACACTTGTTGACCTTTCAATCACTGTTACCCTCACTATCCTCATCGTGGCTTTCAGGGAGGACGGCAGGTTTATTACAGGGCAATCGGGAGTGTTCTCAGCAGAGTCATTTGTCCAAGGGTAGCTCCTGCATCACTGTTCCTGATCAAACAGGACCACAGAACTAGGACTCGGGTTAAGTGGACTTCCTACTCCTGGAATGCTGAAGGCCAAACAGAGGCACGTTAGCAGAGCTATGAACAAACATCAGCAAATGGGCAGCAGTAGCAGCTCTGTGCACGAGGGGCTGCAGCTGGGGCAAACCTCGGTGCTAAACACAGTTATACTGAAATGTGAAAAGCTAAAGCAGTCTTTATGTTTTCTGAGGATGGTGAGAAGTCAAATGATGTAAGGAACAGTCCTAAAATGGATGAGGGTCTGCCCAAGGGGGAGTTACAGCAGGGCAGGATTTTATATTGACAAACTTCCACCTTCCCAATGTAAAGGAACATTTTTCAGTACTATCCAGGGCTGAAATTCTAGCACTGGAAGGCAGCAGTTCCATCCTTCAAACTAAAGCTGCAGATGACCTCAAACAGCTTAAGGCAGGTCTGATTTAAATGCATCCAGACCTGCTTCTGGCCAGTGCAAAACACAGACTCTAGCTAGAAGAGTTTTGGGGTTTTTTGTTTTTAACTGTGTGAAGAGGTGCCAGGCACTGAAGCTGCCCTGCATTTCCACAT
The DNA here is from genome assembly GCA_003676055.1 of Chloebia gouldiae. Taxonomy (NCBI): domain Eukaryota; kingdom Metazoa; phylum Chordata; class Aves; order Passeriformes; family Passeridae; genus Chloebia; species Chloebia gouldiae. Next base: position 172,566 of record QUSF01000162.1, on the reverse strand, counting down.
GATACATTGCAAACAAACAGGTAAGGTCCCTTCCAAAACTGTCTCAGTGATAATGCTGTGCCCACAAGCAGCCCTGCCCAGCAGGCAGTCACCCTCTCTGACACCTTTTAGGCACCCCAAAGAGCAGCAGGGCCTGCCAAGTCCTCCTGCAGGATCCCAGGTACTGCCAGGGGTGCCCAGGAGCTGCTCCCACTCTGTAGGAACACACAGATAGAAATGGGGACCTGCACCTTTAAAGTTCTTCAGCATTAAATCCGTGATGCAGAGCGGCAATAATATCAAGCTATTCTGCTGACATGAGTCCTGGAGATACAGACCCAAACCAGCAAAGCTGATTAGTGGTGTGAGAGCTCCTTGCATGCTCCTCCAAAACACAATTAAAAGAGTTTTATTCTGAGTAACAAGAGGGTTAGAGGGTCACAAGAGTTTCCATTTCAAAAGACAGCAGGATACAAGCCAGCAGGAAAAGGAAAGCAAATTGCCCAGATTTTGTGCTAGAAATACGTGGGTATTTAAGCTGCTGGGCTTCAATTTCTCACCAAAATTTTATCCCATCTTTCCTAAGGAAAATAGGAAAATCAGTACAAAGACAAACCTTTTCAATATAATTATGGCAATAACCCTGCTTCCACCTGCAGCAAGTACAGGTTCTTTCACCTTGCTTCAACTTTGAGCTTCCCATCCAGTCTTACAAAGAAACAATAAAAATCCTTTTAGCTTTCTATATTTTAAAATTTATTATCATTAAAATAGAAAAAAGAGATGTAAAAATTGTAGAGGAACCTCCAGTAGTCTCTCATCCAGCACTGGCTTTAAGGAGCTAAAAATGTAGTCTCCCAAAAATACAGAAATATTGTCCAGTGTCTGGCAGTCTGCAACTCACCTTGTTCCACCTTTCTTTTTGTGTGGCCCAGTCTGGTTGCAGTCAGCTGCCTTCCTGCAGGCTCCATGGAAGATTGCTTTTAGGAGATCTTCTACCTACATATTTTAACTGAATCAATGTGCAGCATTTTTATTATATGAATGCTGCAGAGATGACACAACTGTCTAGATTTCCTTGGCTAGAGCCTAGAGGAGCAGAGCTGTTGGATTTCACAGAAACCAGCCAGGACAGATCTTGCATTGTTGACCTGATCTGGGATTTCCAGAAGTTACTTGGCTTTCCTCAGATGAGTGTGACCTTGTTAGCAGTTCTCTGAGGACACTGGAAAGGGGAGAACTTTCCTCAAATATTGCCAAAGCAACAGACTACTCACTCATTCCTGGCTTTTCTGCCAACATAAAAGTAGCAGCAGAGAACTGATTTACTCCATAGGTTCTCTAGATACACCCACAGAAATGAAACAGCCTTTTCTGAATAAATCAATTTCCAAATACTTGTTGTATATGGAAATGCAAAGAAATATTATTTTTATATTTTAAAAAAATTTAAAATTCTGACATGAAGATTCCAGGTTTGTGGGAAAAATAAAAGACAAACTGCATTGGAATCTTGCATTCAAACTTTTCTGTTCATTCTCTCTCCTGATCCAACATGCCACAAAAAAGCTTTAGGAGCACAACTAGAAGGATGCTCATGTGCTTTTATAGTCAGTAAAAATAGTTTTGTACATAATCAAGCCTTTTCTGCTTTATGAAAAGCCTTTTTCCTCATAAAGGAAATATAGCCTAGGTAATAGTAATCAGACCTGTCCATGAGGGAAAAAAAAAAAGGAGACAAATATTACAATGGCTGTAGAAAATCCTGCACATCTCCAGACTAGGAACAATAGGACAAAATTCAGCATCAGGCACTGCTGAATTTTCTAATCAGATAAAGCCTTATGCAGTTGTTACATCATTGCGATTCATTCATTTAATAGCAGGAAGGTGAAACCTCGGATATGTTTGCCCAGAAAAAAGGTTTTATTTTTCCTTTTTTATGACAACATTAAAGAATTGTCTTTGTTCCTAAACTCCTCAATCTACACACACATTCAAATGAGTAATTCTATATACTTGCATAAATAATATGATATAAAAGGCATCTTATTGCTTTCTATATTGTATATATTTAATGTACATTATTGTATTGCAGAAACTTATCTTGAGTAATTTTTATACCACAGCATTATCTGATCCTGTACTGTTTAGGATTAGCACTGCAAATATTCTAAAAGCCAAGCTGAAGTTGCTAGTGAGAGTACAGTGTCCTTAGTCTTGGTTTGTAAACAAATATTAATAAACTGAACACATCAATGCAGCATTAATTGCTCACCTCACTGTGCACAGAATCATACACTCTTGTTCCTGCAGCCAGGAACAGTTCACACCCTGAATTTGGATGTCTCAGGTCCAAATGCTCATCTGGTTTTTGAGAAAACAACAGAATTTTAACTGGGCTTCAGAACTCCAGTTTTTGTCTGTGCTGTGATTAGACATTAGTGGTAGTGAGACTGCAAGCACTGTGTTACTGTTAATGCTTCCACATGCCTGGGAGCACTCCGGAGCTGGTGACATGGGACAGCCTGAGTTAGGGGCCTCCTGCCCAAGCCTCCAAACAAACCTTTCCCCTCTCTTGCACGCAACTGTCCCCACGTCTGCTCTCTGCAGAGCCACCTCCCACTCCTGGATCTAGCTTCTAGACATTTTTGCAATGTGCTTCAGGGCAGTTTTTACTGCTCTGTAAAACCCTGGTTCAAGGAACATCTCACATTCACGGTGACTGGGGGGTGCTGACTCAGAGAAAACCAGTGTTTGCCACAATGTAATCCTGTATGGAGAATACTGCTTGGCCTAAATATTATTTTAATATTCATTAAATGTATTATTTTACATATATTGTTAATTATCACTTCGTGTAATTCTTTCTCAAAATGCAGAACACATAAATCTATGAGCCGTTCTTTAAAGAACTAGTCTCCTAAAGCAAAGTTCTATGTCAGTAACATCTGTGAGCCTGTATCCACACTACAAAACTGTGACATTCTCAGCTGAGGCTGCAAACCCCCATCACCGTGTCCTTTTCCTGAGTCTCTCAGCCCACCAAACCCACATATTCTGCTGCTTCCATGTGCCAGCGAGACCTGCCACACGCAGTGCCAGAGCACAGCTGAGCTGGGGTGTCAGCCTTTGTTCCTGATTTCTTGGAATTCCTCAGCCAAAGTGAGATGACCCAGGGCTTTTGTACTTCATTTCACTTCCCCCACCTCCCATTCTGTGGCCTGCAAGGATTGCTTTCCACACACTTCCTTCATCAGCCTGGCCCTTGGGAAAGAAGCAAAATGTTTACAAGAGACAGCCTGGGCACACTGCGCCTTGCCGACGTTTTGGTTGCAGCATTTCTGCTCCCAGTCTAACCAACATCAAAGATCTCTAGACATTTTCATTTTTAATCACCCCAAATAAGCTTGTTTTTCAGCCCAACTAGCTGAGACCCCCTCATCCAGAGGATGTCAGTAGGGCAACGTGCTGGTTTTCACCCAGAGCGCAGAGCCCGTGATAAATAACACTCAGCTCTGCGAGGATGAGTGTCCTCTACAGCTCACAGCCCACAGGCTTCATTATTGCATCGCCCATAATTCAATTCACCCTTCCTAAAAGGTCTCTTGCTGCACCCAACCCCCACCTCTGAAAACACGTCCCACTAATAATTCCCGATTAATGCCGTCAATTACCAACTCTCCCCCAGCCCCTCTCCATCCCCTGATTGGGTTGGAATGGAAGGGAAGCAGCATCTAACTGGGGAGGAATAGAAGTAGGGTAAAATAGCAATAAAAAGTAATTACATAAAAATGCTAAACATATTACATCTGTTAGTTTGCTGAGCCCAGTGGGCTTGACAATTCCAGATTTTTGCCTTTGTCCGTGCTCAGACAGACAAGAATAAGAGAAACTGGGAAAGGATCTTTCAATAAGATTATTAAATCAGTGCATGAAAAATAAGTCGTCATTACATTGCAAAGGGGAGAGAGAAACTCGCTGAAATGTCTTTCTGCAGCTTTGCCTTTGTGATCTGCAAGGTGCTGTGCTCCTGCTTACACTCTGTTGCCCTGGCAACATACTCCTGTAAAATAAAGATTATTAAAGCGCATATGATTATTTGGCCGCACAGTGAATGAGGCAGCCGCTTCTGAAATTCCTTATCAGAGAAATTCAATTTTAGGCCAAATTGTGTTTTCACTGCCTCTCAGCTTCTCCCTCCCCCCCTGCAATACCAATAAAACCATCATCTCCCCAGCTGTACATGATATTTTGTCACTAACTCTTTCACGCCTTTCCTTTCCCATTCCGGGTTTTATTTTTACTCTGTCAAAGGAGAATGCTCTTCCCAATTTGTAAGCTTTTATACCTCACAGTTTTTTTTCTGGCAGCTTCAGCCTTTTCTCCCCTGCAGCAGTCAGCAGCCTCCTCGCCCACTGTAGCACCAGGAAGGGACTTTTCCCTCCAGGCCAGGCCGGGGCCAGGGCCAGAACCCAGCTGGGAGCCCTGGAAGGTGCGGGTCGAGCACCGAGGGGTCACAACACGCAACTACCCTTCACACCTTGTGGAGCCCCGTCGGCTGCGGGGCTGTCCCGGGTGCTGCTGCCCAGCCCACGGAGATCCCGACCAGGGCTTTGAGGCGCCAGCTCTGTGGGTCACAGCTCCCCCGGCCCGGTCCCTGCGGGACAGACAGCCCTGCCGCGGCTGCCAGCACGCCCGAAGCGCAGCGGCACCGCCGCCGCCCGATGCCACCGCCGCAGCCCCGAGCGGCGGCCGCTGGCACGGGCACCTGTCCCGGCCCCGGCGCCTCCGCACGAGCGCTGCGGATGGGATGGGCGCTGCGGCCACGCGGGGCCCGGCGCCGGGACACCGCACGGCCACACACGGCCACACACACCGGCCGGTGCTGGGACACACGCACGGCCACACACGGCCACACACGGTCACACACACCGGCCGGTGCTGGGACACACGCACGGCCACACACGGCCACACACACCGGCCGGTGCTGGGACACAC
>QUSF01000162.1:119214-167186 GCA_003676055.1 Chloebia gouldiae | reverse complement strand
CCCGGTGTGCGGGGACAGCCGTGAGGGGACAGCGCTGAGGGGACCCCGGTGTGCGGGGACAGCGCTGAGGGGACACCTCCTGTGCAGGGGGCACCTCTGCTGCGGGGTACCTACACGGGTACCGGCCCGGGCTGCGGACACCCTGCACAGTCCGGTGGTTTTAGTGGATCTTCTTGCCCCACTACAGTCTAATCAAAAAACAAGGGCCCAGTTTTGGCAGTCGGGCCCAGCTGGGAATTAAAAATAAAACAGTGCATAACCAAGCCACAGCCCAGGCCAGTCCCAGGTTGTCCCCTTGCCCGTCTCCTGCACACTGGGACTGAGGTTCAAGTTGAGGTAAATGAGCCCCGTTCACCAGGCACAAGGTATTCTGCTTCTTCAGGTAGCATTATGCTTCTTCAGATAGACTCCAGAAAGGAAATTAAATTCTTCTTTTAATATTAAACTTGTAATTGTTCCTATTTTCCTCAATATTTGATGACAGTGAACCAAAGCGACTGACAGCCTTTGTGCAACTCTTCGAGGGCGACCGCAGTGCGGCGAGGAGGAGTGAAGATTTCTGAAGGCAGAATGGTGAAGATGAAAGTGAGCCTCAGAACTAACATGTGTGCTTCATTTTTAAAAGATGGAACAGAGAGGAGGCACAATTACCTCAGATTTAGAAGATCTTAGTTCAAGCCCTGACCTACTGAAGCTTTCCATACCTCGGCTTCTCCTCCCTATCTTAAAACCAGGTAATAGCTGTTGCCTACCTGGCAGTTAATTGCAAGGATAAATATCTCAGAGGCTGGTTGGTGCAACAGAAAAAATGCCTAATATTAACACAAGATACCCCAGATCTGGCCTCCAGTTTGCTCATAGTCAGCAGAAGATAACTATGACTAATAACAGGAAAAGAATTGGAAAGGGCACCAAAAGGGGATAAGGGATTGTAACAGAAATAAGTTCACCAAGGTAATACCTAGACAATTTCCTTTTTATTAGGGTGGGGAGTGATCATCCACTATCCCCTTAATAAACACAGATGCATTGCAGGAAAAACAAAACCAACAAAGCAACTGCTGAGTCTGAGAAGCAGCACTACACAGGTTTAGAAAATCCTCACGGACAGCATAATTCCCTGTACAAACCAGGGTAGCTTCCTGGGCTCATTAGAGAAGTCTAAGTGGTTCCTGAACTCTGTCCTCCCTGGCCAATCCCCCTGTGTTATCTCTTTTGACCATTGCCTGAAGTGAAACGTAATTTTGGTTACCGAGATCACTTTTGGAGGGCGGTAGAAGCCTTGGTTTCCTCTAGAAGAACAAACAGGCTCAGTTACAATCAGTGATTTTGGACAGCCCCAAACAGCTCAAGTTCTTGTCCTTTCAGAATGTAAAATACACAAAGGTCCTAGTTCCCGAGCATTAATAATTTAAAATATCTCCTACAAATGGGCAAAAAAGGCTTAAGAACAGTTACACTGATCAGAGCAAAGGTCCACACATTTTTTGGTGCTAGATTAAGCATCTGGGAGCACTGGGAGCAAGTAACATCAGCAGTCACAGTTTCTAGGAGCAAGAAAGTCGTCTACAGACAGGGGAACCCAAAGCATGGAAATAAGAGAATCTAAAGGATTTTGAGAAAAGGAACAAGCAGTTGACTATAAATACCCTGAGTATATAGAACCACAGCCTTTGTTCCTGGTGGCTGTGTTTTTAAAAGGACACAGGAAAAATTGAGACAGTGCAGAGTCATAAAAATTATTTGAGAACTGGAATGGCTGCCTGAGAATGAGACACTTAAGGAGCTCGATCTGTTTAGTTTATTAAAAAGATCAAGAGATGGTTTGATTACGATGTATAAGTACCTTCAAAGGGAGAAAATACCAGGTCCTAGAGGGCTCTTTAATCCAGCCAAGAAAGGCATAACAAGAACCAATTGCTGGAAGCTGAAGCCAGACCAGCTTAAATTGGAAATCAGGCACAGTTTTATAGTGAGAATGATTAGACATTAAAAACCCTGCCCTATCAAAGGAAGGAGGATTTTTCATCTTTTAATATCTCCAAATCAAGACAGGATGCCTTTCAGTAAAGTAAGCTTGAGTTTAAAAAAAGGCTCAATGCAAGGGTAATTGAGCAATATTTAATGACTTATCACAGGCAAGGAAAGCTCTAACATCTTAATTTGGAATGACAGCTCAAAGTTTGGCAGCATGTATCTTTGGCAAACAGGTATGCTGCCTGCACGGTGTGACAAAAACTGCTGAGACCTGACTGTGTTTTCTTCCTCGGAGAAAGATCAGATGGCAGGTGCCAATCAGAAACCTAGTGGTGTAAACTTTGACACCATTTTTCCATAGTCAGCACTTCCATGTCCCACAAAGGCCTCCCCTGGGCAGAGCCATGGCTGTGGCACTATGAATTCTTCTGAAGCCCTGGGCCACATATATGAAGCCATAATAAAGACTATAAATTAATATTCTGAATGATCAGACTGTGGCTGCAGCTACCAGCTACAGCTGAAAATGGGACTCCAGCCCAAGAGTGGAGCCAGCTGCCTTTTCTGGGGAATGTTCCAGGACTTGTGGGTGCCTAACTGCCCAAACTAGGCCTGGACGCTCCATGAGAGCAGATGCATACAGAGAACCAGGCTGGACACAGCAACCAGGCAGAGAAGGCAGGGTAGATGAGGTTATTTGACTACACAGCAATTATGGATTTATATAAGGCTAAAATACACCCCAGTGTACATGAGAAAGAGTTCAAGCACCTACTTGACAACACAAGGAAGCACAGACTGTCCTAGCAGCATTGCCCAAGGTTTTTTCATTACTTTTCATTACTTTGTGTCATATTCCCTCTTCACAGGTTATCATCAGTCTTTAGGATTCTCTTTGTGGAAGATCTTTGTGCCACAGCCATCATTCTCATCCTTCTCTAAACATGTAGATCAGTGGGCTCCAAACATTTTTGATTGTGCACCTCATTAGTAAAAAAATGTTGAGTGTGCATGCCAATGTATATGTATCTATCTATAAATTATCTCCACATACTACTGTATTATATACTTTATAAAGCATACGCAAAATAAGACATTTACAAAGGATAAGGATGAAATAAACACTGTTTTAAATGTTTAAAATTATTTCTGCAAAAAAAAAATTTCTTCATGTGGCCTAATAGATGGTCTTCTACATCTATGGAAACCACTGATCTAGATCCACAAGGCAACTTTCAAAGATGACCAACCTTCTAAATTCTTTTAAACAATTCTGTGCAGATGCCTTAGATTCCCTGATGGGAAAGTGGCAAATTACTGAAGGCTGAGCCTTGGTGACATGACACAAGGGAACCACCAGCTTTGGAATTCGTAAGGATTTAAAACTGGGCAAAAGCTGACCAGCCATTACCATGCAGAAGGTTTCCAGGAGCTGAACAGTGCAGCCATGATCTCAGGTAAGAGTCTAAACATAACATTCTGTCACAACAGGAGCGCTGACCCCAAAACCTGTGGTAAAGCCAATTGTGGAGAGAGGCTCAATAAACTCTGAACTTTAGTGCTGAGCATAATATAAGACATGGAGCAGTGCCAGAGGCACACTTGGTGCTGGATGCCAAACCAGCCGTATGCCCAGCTCTGGCAGTGACTGACTCCTGAGAGCAAGCTGCTGGAGGTGAAAATGAGTGGGACCCCTTCCAAGCCTAACACTTAGCCTTATCACCAGATAAGAGCCAGAGTTCTCTGGCACAGTGTCAGGCAACCAGAATCAACACTCCTGAGTATCTGAAGTGAGCCCTGGAGTTTGGGAGCCCTTTGGGCAGGTACCTGGGAGACAGACAGTAGAGTAAGATCAAAATGTTCTGTTCCCAGCTGTCTGTGGAACCCTCTGGTTCTAGAGACACTCATGGGGCGAAGGAGTGTGAAGAATCTCTGCCACAAGATTAATACGGAACTTCAGCTGAGAGAAGCCAAGGCACGACCAAGGCACACTTGGCTCAGTGATTGCTCACCTGCATTCACACACAAGGAAAGAACCTGCATCTCTGACATCAAGAGAGAACTTTGAAATACATCTGTGTTATGCCACAATCTCATGAGTCTGAGATATTTGCTGGGCATGTGACAATTCCTGTTTAAGGGCTGAAGTGTTCTACACCTTCTAATCCAATTTCAGTTGACTCAGTCAATGGACTTTTCATCATTTCCTTCATATTCCCATCATGATGGGTCTCATAAATCTTGCTAATGGAGGATATTACCTGATATCTGAGATACATTTTCCTTCTTGCATTATGATCACAGTACATTTAATTTGCATTCCTTAGGCCCTGTCCAAGGCAATTCTCCTCCATGATTTCTGTTTATGCTCGTCATATGCTTGTGGACAAGAACAACACTCTTCATTTATTTTGCCAAGTTAAACACATCTAATTCTTTTCATATTTCTTCATAAATCATGACTTCGAGCCCTCGAACACAGTTTTACAAAGAAAAGTTATTTTAGAAATGGTGCTGCCTGGCATCCACATTTACTAATCTCCCAGCAACTGTTCCATCATTTTTCTAACTGCCTGTGCTTGGCACTAATTCAACCTTTTTTTCTTTTTCCTTTTTTTTTTTTTTTGGTCTGGGTCCTCTATGGGGAAAATGTTAGGCTTGTAGTGCCAGCCTTACATATTTTCACAGCAGTCAGTTACTTCTGAATTCACTTTTTCCCTCTTGCATGCAGAAATTAATACAAAAATTATTGGGAAATCAAATCAAATTTGATGGAATTCTGCAACACTGTCACTGTCACTCTTCTCAAATACAATATAGTCCTTGATCAGAAGTTACTGATAAAAATCTGCTATTTATTTTAGGCACCTACTATGTATTAGATGTTTAAAAATACCTCTCCCTGTAACTGCAAACCTCGTTTTCTCTATGCTGGTACCCTGACACCTCCCAGGGCATTCACATTCTTGTGGCTAAGTAGACATTAGCTCTGTCAAAGATTCACCAGCAGAATAAATCCAGTCTGGTTGATTCAAACTTACAGGAATAACACACCTTAAACAAAAAGTTATTTTACTTCTTTAGATACCCAGAGTCATCCACACGTACTAAGAAGACCAGAAAAAGCAACCAGGCAGCTGTCTTGGAGCAGGAGGTGCCTCATGACAGACATGCTTTCTAGCATAGGAGCATTTTAGTGATTATGCTTCACAGATCATGAGCCAGAAAAATTTGGACAATATTTTACCATGTACTGAGCAATACTAACTTGAATCTCTTTTTTGAAAGGATAAAAAAGAAAATGTGTTCCTCACATGGATTCTGCAATCCCTCACTCAGCAGTTTATTATCTTCCAAATTCATTCTCAATATTTTGCAAAAAAATACTAATGAATTTCTTTTACATAAAGGACACATACATGGAAGTGGTCTTCTCTTTATAGTCCTCCTTTCCAAGTGTTCTATTAACATCCCACATTGTGAAATGTTTACATTGCTCATAGATAGCCTTGTGCTGCTGTGTTTTCCCCTTTTTCAAGGCCCATTTATTAAATCAGTTTAAGGCTCATCCATTTTAGATTCCTGAGTGACTCTCTGTGATGATTTCTTTATTCTCTCCACCCCACATACACCATAAGCCATTTCTTATTTCGTTTTAGAATTTACTCAACCTTTTTGATTACTCTCCCTCTCTTTACATCGTAAATAATCCTCAATATTCTGATTTTTGCCCTATTTCCTTTCATCATTTCAAGTAAAGGTGGCTTTGTACCATCACATCTTTGAGCGACATCAATCACTTCTTCTGTTTTGTATCTTCCTTTATCAGATGAATTAGTTGTGATGTGCTTATGATATATTTAAATCCTTGTCTGTTTTTCTCTCTACTTGTATTAGTTTTCTTTTTAAACATTTCTTACACCCATTTCTCTGACACTAGTTGCTTAGTTCCTTGAAAGTGATCAGAATTTTTAACAGTCTAATATTTCCTGTTATGTGCAACTTACTGTGAATTCAATGATTTACCTCTTCAAAGCCGATGCAGAGCTGCTCTTTCCCTTCTCAAACCCCACTGAGCTCTGAACTGCAGCTCTGACAGGGAAATTCTCCTTTTTTTTCATTCCCTTTCACAATTTTCCCAGCCAAGGAGATTAGTGATGTTCTACTTCCGTGTTATTGTTCTGAGCAATTACTCCAAAGATCTTACAGATACAGACTTGAAAGATCGAGGAAAAACAAGAAATACCCTTTAATTACCAAGGACAAAATGAGTACCAGCACTTCAGCTGAGGATGAAAGGGGCTGTTTCAGTGTTCCACCTCAAATTCCTCATCCAACACTGAAGTTTCCACTAAATTCTGAGGAACTCAGGGCTGAGAAGGGTCTGCCCTGCTTCAGATCAACTTAAACATGCTTTGTCTGTCTCCACACAGTGAAATGTGTGCCCTGTGCTTCCAGGGCTTCCTCAGGAATGTGCTATCATGTCTTATCAACACACAGTACTTACCAGGTGTTGATGCAAAAAGCCCATAGGAACATGTGCAAACCGACTTCAGTACAAGAAATCATGAGGGAGACCTGAGGGAGTTTATAAAGACACCAAGAGTAAAATTTGGTTATTAGAAACACTTTTGTAATGCTGAACACATCCCAGTAACCAGAAAAATCCCCCATGCACTTTTAAAGGGACAAAAGAGCATAAAGGTAATATAGTGCAGATTCTGAAGAAGTCTCTTCCAGAAGGCTGAGCAGAAGGTTGAGCAAGTCAGAATACTTGCTCAGCCTTCTGAAGGTGCATTGGATACCTTCAGTTCAGTTTGTCAGAGATACACCACATCGGGATGGCAAGAGCAGGTAAGAGAAGGGCTTTGTACACTCCACTGTACCTGTGCTCAGGGTGGGGCTTTTATCTGAACAAATGATTCGGATATTTTGAGTCACAGACAGACAAACTGTTTATAAACTGATTAAAACAAAAGAATTTTGAAAATTTAAATAAATTTAAAAACTAAAAATAAACAGAAAGGTTGTAGTTCTTTATTATGTCAAGTAACCAGCTCCCATTGTGCTTGCTGCTCAGGGAGGATGGCTGTAGGCTTTGGCAGGCTCCTAACTCATATAGGAGGACCCAAAAAAAACCAGTTATAGGCTCCTCAAAACATTCTGACTGCTCTTGTAAAAATCAAAAAAAAAAAAATAAAAGAAGAAAATTCTACCAGCTGAAGCTGAGATGACGCATGTAAATAAAGAGAACCAGACACTCCAAGAAGTGGGCTGTGTTATTTCTCAGAGTAAAATCTGTGCATGGAGAGCAAAGCTATGATAAAAAAGTTGCAGCCTATTGTTTATTGCCTCAGTGATATCCAGAGGAACTCTGCTTAGTCTGCAACCCGGACAAGGATTTTCCCACCTTCTAGCTTTAAAAATCTGAAACTAATTCTGTGTTCTCTGGCCACTCATAATACAGCATCTACAATCTAAACATAATTAACAACACTGCTGCTGCTGCTAATGAATAAGGTAGAAAAGAATCTACCTCACCCTTATCTAAAGTTTATTTTCCAGGGAGAAAGGGAGAGAAACAGGCAAGGATGACACAGTAATATTTTGAGGTCAAAGCAGGCAATTGCAATTCCATTCCATAATGCCATTACCTTCTGAGCAGTGATTGCCAAAGGAGTCTCACCAGGTTAAAAAAAAAAAAAGTCCATCTACCTTTCAGACCTTGTTTGTTCTGAAACTCACAAACAGATATTACCAACACCTTCACACTGGCTGGAGCCTTTCCCAGCTGCATCCATGAACAGATCATCACAGGCAGCCCAACACCTAAAAAGACCTTTGAAAATATTTCCTATTTGTGTTCAGACCTTTTTTTTTCTAAACATAATACAAGCCTCTCCTGTCCCACCAAAATTCAAAGCACAAAAAAACCAAAAGCAAAATATATTCCTCTACTCTTCTCCTGCAGACCAGCACAAGCTATTCTTAACATCAGGTCAATAGCAACACAACAAGGAGAAAACTTTTCAATATTAATTTTTTAAGTTAGTCCAATTAAAGGTAACACCCTCAATCTGCCTTATGCTGCATTTTCCAAACATTTTAAAACATTCAGTACAAAATGCTGATCATGAAAGAATCTGAGAGCTAGCTGCTAAGCTCTGCCAGAAGGAAAAACTTTGTCCCTAGGGTAGTAGTCAGCAATTGGACATGAGATCCAGCAAGTTACCCCAACTCTGCCCTATTCCAAGGGCTTCCCTTAATCCACTTGTTTAGATACAGCTTGATATTATTATCCCAGATCTCATTACAACATTGCAGAGAGCAATCTGTAAATTCTGAACTGGGAATAAAGAATGGGCTGCAAAATAGTCAGTTCTAATCCTGGCTACATCAAAAAATCTCTACTAACAACAAGGCATCTTTGCTTGGAGGGAGGGGCAGACAAAGATGACGGGAAAAACAAGGCTGATGAACTATCAAGGAACTACCAAAAAAGGAAAGTTCAGAGCTTGTCTCCTCCCCTCAACTTTTTAGGCATAGTTTGGAAACATCTAAACTTTCACAGGAAAGACAGGGCAGGTGCCAATACCTGGTTAGAGACCCACCTGTGCTAAGAAACAACTAACATACCCTCCACGTCCAATGGACTCTTAATTATGTGTTGTCCCCAGACTATCAAATTAATTCTCACTCTTGAAGTTCTGTCCAGAGCTATCTTCCATCTCTCCAGTCTGAGAAACCAGCTTAATATTGTGTCTTCCTGAATAATTTGAGTTGGAATCAAATTTGGCAGAGCAGCAGTGGATGACACCAAAATATGAGTGCAGTATTACCTGTGCACACTATTTCTTGAAGCTACCATTTCATAGGGTTACTTCTCACCATCTGACTCCCAGGCCACAGGAAATGTGGCATAAAAATGTATTTAAGATATTAGCTTTTACAACAAGCTTCATAAATTCTACTAGATCTTGTTAAAAAGTATTTAATTTGCTTTTTGTAAAGGAACTGTCCTCTGTTAGTTCTTTCATTAGAATAAGCATAAACAACAGTTTCACATTCCTCATGTGCCATGACCTGCTCTCCCTGTGGCACTGAAATGGGCATGGGCACCTCTCCCCACGCTCAGTGTTATTGGGTGGAGTGTGTGAACAACTTCCAGTTCCACTCTGCAAAAACCTCTGATAAAAACTTGAAACTCTGAGGATGAGAAGAAAAAAGATAAAAACACACACACACAAAATAAACAGCGTGTGTAATTGTTTGCAAGGCTGCTACTGCTTTGAACTATCCTGATTTTGAGGGCTGGTATTGTGATAAACCTTTGTTATAGTCCTCTGCAAAGTGACAACAGGCTCTCATGACATCCAACATGGAAACTGATGTTGTTGCTTGGCATCCAAGCAGTTCCACCAACCCAGACTGATGGTTAGTAATCCTCAATTTCTGAAACAGTGATTTAGCTCCCAGCAGCATAGTTTGACAATTATGTCCTCTTCCTCTCTAATATATCACTTTTTTTTTGGTATTTTTTTAAATTCTAGGCAGCAAGAATGAGAAATCATATAATCTTCCTGAAGAGCCTCACATACTGAGCACCGCTAAATATTTGGGAAGATAAATGACAGAGCAGCTCTAAAGGAATCATGTATTCTAGAAATAAAAGAAGATACATCTGTTGTCTCTTCTGTCAATGTGAAAGGTGAGCCACATAAAACATTGGACAGCAAAATACTGAGGAATGACAGAAGACATGCCCATGTCAATTCAGGTGTTAGGTTATCCCATGTCCTTTCATTTCTGAGGATCTGACATGCTTCGTTTTTCAGAAAGATGTGCAGGAGACCAAAGTAAATGTTATTAGATCTTGCTGGTCTGAAATCTAGGGGGAAAAAAGAGAACTTCTTAGCTTTGCACACAGGTGTTGTTTGGTTTACTCTGTCGGGGATTCAGACACAACCTGGGAGGCTCGGACACCTATCCATCACAACACTCAGCCTTTGCAGATAAGTTCGTAGAGGTGCTCCACAGCACCACTTTTCACCCTTTGGTCAGTGAAAAGGCCATGACTTTCAAGTCACACCCTCCCTGGGACTACACTCAAAAAGTGCTGCACAGGACCCCACAGAGGCTTAACAAATGATGAATCAGGAGAGCCAGAACCTGAAACTTTATGTCCCAGAAGCAGCATGAACATCTGGTTGAAGACTTTCATTATCAGAGATCAAGTAGGGACACGTCCCTCACTGCTGAAATGGTGCTGCACACCAGGGTATCCCATTAGGCCTCCCAGATGGGAAAAAAGTACTTTTTTTCCTCAATAAAAGAACAAAGACCATTGATTTTTTTTTTCTGTTTATAGAGGGCAGGCAAAACCAACTCAGATAAATTCTCTAGTACTTGTTTGAGATACACTGTGTGGTTGGGTTCTTATAGCTGAAAAAAGAGTTCTCCAGCTCTCACCTGTGTCAGTACAGTGGTTGCAGCAGGAGCAGATTCTGAGGGACAGAAACTTCTTTTCTGGAGAAGGAGGGTGGGCACCTGCCACAACTGGCATTCAAGTGAAAGAAAGAGGTTGCAAGGCCTTAACTCATAACCTGATTTACATTATTATTTACACTATTTTACATTTAAAGTACAAAAAAGTATTATTTCAGCTCTTTGGATGCACATTGTAGCACACTGACTGACCACTTTATCCCTTTGCAAAGGGTGGCACAGACACTTCATAAATGTTCACTACAGCATTAAATATTTTTGGTTCAGTTTGCATATGACTCACTAGTAGGCTCCCAGGTTTGCCTGGATTATTTGTTACATTTATTGAAATTGTACATACACTAAATTCACTAAAAAAGCAAGGATCCTGGAAGACTCCTGTTCAGTAAACAGGAATGACAATGTCCTCCATGCTAACAGCCCTGACTGAAGTAGTTTACTTAAGAGGAGGAATTAACTCCAGGGCAGTTATTCTATTGAATGTCAATAGACAGCAGCACTGAGAAAACTTTTTCCCCTTGTTTTTTACTGTTGGTTTGGGAAAAGGAATCTTTGAAAGCAGAAAACAGCAAATAATAAAACCAAACACACCAGTCATCAATGGATGAATTCTAATATCAATTATTAAAGATAATTCTAATAGTTGTCTTGCAGAATATGGACTTTTCACAGAAGAAACAGAACAGGAATATACATCTCAGACCCAGCACCCTCTTCTCCCTTGTCCAGTGCAGGCAGTGGGATGGGGCCCACTCCTCAGGCTGAGCGAGTCTCCATTTTTTCTGCATTTTTCCTGCCAGTGTATTATCCATCAGGAAAAGGCAATGGTGGGGAGGTGGGGGAAAACCCTTAAGCATTTCTCCCCTCAAATTATCTCAGTCATTTCGTTTTGCAGATGAAAATATCACCAAACTCTTAGCAAAATGAAAGTGTTTAGACTTGAGAGGGGCTGAGTTGCACAGCCATGATTGTGATCATGGCCATCCCCGGTGGTAACAGCCTCAGCACAGCGAAAATATCTGTCAAGGACTAGAAAGTGCCCAGGGGTTCACTGGCAGCCACAAGGGGAGGCAGAAAAGGATCCCAGTGCGCATGGACACACACACAAAAAAAGGTCCAAGTAGTAAAAATATTCTGAACTACTTCAGCTAAATATTTCAGTGTAACA
Organism: Chloebia gouldiae; assembly: GCA_003676055.1. Lineage (NCBI taxonomy): Eukaryota > Metazoa > Chordata > Aves > Passeriformes > Passeridae > Chloebia > Chloebia gouldiae. Next base: position 155,536 of record QUSF01000162.1, on the reverse strand, counting down.
TTTACAGTGCATCTATTAAGTTAGAGCTCCTGCATAGGTAACTCTGCATTTTAATGTGCATTTCTATATTAACTTAATATTAATATCTCATTGAGTTTTAAACTGAACTAGGAAACACCAATTCTTTCCCATGAGAACTTTGGTGAAGTACTTTTAATCCTCTGCTGTACAATTTAGTTCTACCTGTTGATGTTTCTTTCCTTGTCACTTCATCCCCCCAAGCTAGCCAGTATTCCTTCCTTGCCATCCCATGTTAATCAATCGGTTATCACTGCTACCTGACATCTGTCCATGCTAAAGAAGGGAAGAAATGATGGAGGGAAGTACTGGGGCAGCTGGGGAACATGGAAAGAGTCTTCAAATAAAGAGAAGGTTGTTATAAAGAGTAAAAACCTTTCCCCATGTTCATAGAACACACAAAAAATGGAGGTAAGTATGAACTGTAGTAAGGGATATTTAGATTAAATAAAGGACCCCCCCCAAATATAAAATGTAATTAAGCACTGGAATACATTTCTGTAAGTGTATCAATCACCCCCAGAGATGGAGGAAACTTTTTTGGTCCTTGCCAGATGTAAATCCACAGAGAAATCCTGGACATCCCTTCCCCTTACCTTTCAGAGACTGTTCTTTACTATTATCTTGCAAGATAAACAAGTTTGATTTTTTCATTTAACAAATGCTGCAGAGTTACTACATATTTTGGTAAAAAAAATTGCTTGTCTAAAGGACACCAGTGCTCCATAAATGCTGACAGCCAGTCTGCAAGGGTCGCCAGAACATGTGGGGAGAAGAAGCTTTGCCTGAGGGACTTGCAGAATAATCTCCTTGTGCCCTCCTAGTCTGCAGCCACTGGAGTCAGGAAGAATGGCAGACTTCACAAAAGTGTTTTAAAGAAAACCATCAGCAAACTCCAGTTGTTTTGGCAGCTTATAGCATGATTTATCTGTGCAGAGAATTTTCCTGTTCAATGGGACATAGGTTCTGCTGCAAATGCTTTTAGAGGAAGTGCAGGATAAGCAATGGAGATCAGTATCTGATCCAATCTGCACTGTGGTAGTTAAAACAGGGAGAGAAAAACAACATTGTTTTGCACATTGAGACCTGTTTCTAATCAGCTGAGCTACTCCTATGGGGTCAAATAAAAATGATTAGCTTATTAAAAGCATAGTTTTGCTATTTAATAAGCAAAAATGATTGAAAATTCTGTTCCAGATCCCGATAATTTTAGTGTTTCTAGTTAAGCCTACAAAATTGCATTCATTATTAGTGTCTAGATTCATTAACAATTCAATTTATAGATATTAATGCTTATAATGCATGGTTCACTTGCCAAAACTTGAAGAGAAATTGTTTCAATTAGCTTTCATGGATCATGGATCCTACCGGCTGGGTATTTTTAGACAAAAGATACAAACACATCCCCAAGCAATGCTAATGCACAGCTGGGATCCGTATGGAAGGTCAGCTAACGGTTTAAAAGGAAAACCAGTAAATAAATTTTACATAGAACTGTGGGACAGGAACAGAATCAATCAAATACTTGCAGGTCACACCCCTCCCCTCAAAAACACCACAATTCCCTGGGTTGGATTTTTTAAAATAAGCTATAAAATACAATCCAGTGACTGGGTTAAGGGATATTTGTCAGGCTGTGATGAAGCATGCCAGGTATGCATGGTCCCAAGGCAAACTGCTTCCTTCTCATTTTCATTCAAACTACATAATTAAAGTCAGCAAGCTGCACCACTGTAGCCATTTGAGAGGTTTGTAGCCAAGGAGAGAACTGCGATCAACACTTCATCTTCTTTCTTTAGGTCTGTCACAGCTAGGGAGAACAATCCAAAATCTACACAAGCAAATTTGTGCTACACCTGCATAGTAAAACCTGGCAAGAGGACAGAAGGGAACACTGAGTAGCTGGCCAGGTGGCAGGGTCAGGGACAACACTGTCCCAGTGAGAGCAGGAGGTCACCAGTGTCCCACAGCAGCAGCCCAGGGGCCACGCAGCCACGGGACCCGCCAGTGCAGCTGAGCACTGACACGCAGCCGTGCTCGCTCGGGTCCTCAGCCTGGAGCTCGTCAAGATAAAAAAAGTCACTAGAAATTGTTGGCCTTTGGTATTGCCAGTACTGGATTACCGTTCCTTCCTCCTCTGCTGAGCACTGGAAACAGTACTTGGAAAGTGCTGGGATTTAGTGCAGCTGATATGTGGATGGTATCCTGAGGTACGGGTGGTGTCCCTTAAGTCAGGGCAAGTCCCCACAGACTGATCCGACTGGCTGTTTCTGCTTCCTGAGACCTGGCATGACAACATCGGCTGAGCTGAAGTCCCCACCTGCTCACAGCACCATGGCTTCTCTCCCACCTGCACATCTGTCTCCGAGACTCAAAGAAGATTGGTATTTCTGCAAACAACTTCAGTTTGTGGCTCTCCCTGCTAAGAACAAGGGATATATTCCAGGGATATTGAAGATGCTCAGTGTTTACCCAAGCAGACTAACCAACCACTCTTCCAAACAGCTGGTCTCTGTTTCAGAAGTGTCTATACAAATCAGTCCAGTGATTTCTTTTGAGTTAGCTGATTTTTGGAGAGCAGAAGTCTGGAGGGTGCTGACCACAGAGGTGTTTCACAGGCATCTCAATGCTGGATTTTGAGCATATAATTTATTTGTAGGGCAGTAGTCAGGCCCCCACTAAATTCTTTGCCAGTGACATGACAGGATGTGCTCAGCTGGAATTTCTCTTCAGAGAAAACCAATTGAGAAAAAGATTTAGAGAAGTAACACCAGGCCTAAAGCTGGCTGGAGCCCAGTCTGCAGAGCCACAACATTAACATGGACCCACTGCCACTAGAGGCAGTTTTGGGGCCAGCAAACTAATAGGTACATCTTGATTCAATGAAGGCAAAACCAAATGATTAATCTCCCAGTTTTAATTTATCCTAAATTCAGTACCAGAAAACAGATCAGTGCTCCATTCATGCTTATACTTTGGCAAAGCAGACAGGATGAGGAAGCCACATAGCCACTTATATTTACACCAGGTCTATTGCAGGCCTCCGAATTTATACAGAAAGTCATCCAAACAAGTTTTTAATGACATGATGCATCCTAACTGCACCAAGCAATAAGGAACATAAGCTCACTATTCATGTGCCCGAATTCATAAATTCAAGACTACAGCTGGAACAGTATTTGAAAATAGTCAACTCATTTAATAAGAAAAAATGCCTCAGAAGCCTATCAGTATTGCAGTGGCAATGGGAGCCTGACTGCCAGCAGCTGTGGCCAGCCACCAGGTCATTAGCAGCACCGTGGTTTCAAAAGCCCAGAGCCCTGACTTCCTTTGTCATGGAGAAGAAAGAACAAATAGATTCCAGTCATGAGAAAATGCTGTCCTTTACCTCTCCCACTTCCCATGAACATGCTTCCAGACCTTTCCTACCAGCCTCTGAACACACTGGCTATCTGCTGACTGTGCAGAGCCACAGAACAGCCTGGGCTGGAAGGGACCTCAGCAGACCTTTCATGGGAAAAGGAGCCCAGAGAAGTTTATCTCACACTGTTCAGAAGCATCTTGAAACCTTCCAGTAGTAGAGGCTCCACCACATCCCTGGGGGTGTAGTGGCTGTGCCTACTCCTAAGGACACTCTAATGATGGGCAGGTAAAGATTGAAATCTGGCACATTAGGACTAGATCCCATATTTAGGGTATTGAACATCAGTAACACCAGGCTGGATCCACCTGGAAATCGCATAAATGGATAAATAGTCTCAGAAAGGAAAAGGATTCTTTACTGCTGGGTTTTGTTTAGGTTCAGCATTTTCACAGTTTTATAGGTTTTACAGTCATATAGCCAGATCAATGGTGAAAACACAAGAAAAGATTCCTCTAAGTTCTTATTTTTTTGACTATTTCTTTTCCTCCCACCACACGAGCATTTCAATAAAGTGAAGTTATTTTTGGCAAAGAGTACTTTTCACCAAGAACTGCTTAAATGCTTTTCTTGAGCTGTTTCCTTTCATCTTTTCTGAATTCAGTGATTGGTTTTACGACCACCAAACTTCTGCAGCTTTATAAGGTTACATATTCCTCCCCTCTTTAACAAACTCCACTTAGTTACTATCAATAACTAAGTTATTTTTTGCAGGAGCTGCCTGCACAGGACAGTGGTTAGAAGCAAGAGGTTGACATAATGAGAGAATGATGGAAAAGAAACAGCAGATATGGATTAGGCATAGAGTGAATTAAAGAGTGAAACACAGGAAAGACTGACAGAAGGAAATGTTAATCGGCACAAGCCGAAAAACACCTCCCTTTATTTTCTTTACCACCAATTAACTTTGCCCTCTTCTTCCCAGAAGCCTTCGGCTTTCCATTGTGCTGCCTGTTGTGACATCCTTAAAGTGATCTTTGGGTCACTGACCCTTCTCAAGGGCCTGCAGCTCCCATGATGGTGACAAGCTGGAGGAGGAATTGTAGTCGGGTGTGTTGTCACCACATGACAGCAGCAAGGCACACGTGAGTTGCAATCATTGACTGGAGGTGTCAGATATTTGGCACAACACTGACTGCCCCACCAGCTGAGAGCAGTCTCTGCAGGAAGCAGGTTCATTCCTCCCTGGGCTGGTGGACAACAAGGCTCCAGATCATGAGACAAAACAGGTGAGGAAAATGAACCGGAAAATGAGGAGGATTATTCCAGAAAAGGTTGTGGGAGTATCAGATAAACTGTTATGAGACAAGAAAGTTACTGTGCTCAGGAGCTACTTGTAACTTGATATCTGTCCTTCAAGAGAAGTCTTGTGGTGAGCTCAGCAGGTCCCATCCCCATATTTTATGCATTTGGAAAATCAGAGTGGGATGCTCCAAATATCTTCACAGGAAAGGTCGATTTTGGTTTGAAAAAAAAAAATTCTTTGCAAAGCTTTGATTCTTACATGAACAGAAATTCCGAGTTTTATCTTGTCACAAAGAATGGAAGTTTGCTGTTTGCTGGGAAAAAAAGCCCCAGTAAAAAACCCAAACTCCCTCAAAAACAAAACAAAGAAATGCCTAAAAACAAGCCCCCCCCAAAAAAAAAAACACCAACCCCCCCCCCCCAAAAAAAAAAACCAAACAACAAAAACACCAAAAATACCCTACCAAAAAAAGAGAGACAGTTATTTGTAGCAGGAATGCCTGCCTGGTTTAACGCCCTCTCTGCCCTCCTCTCACCAGCCCCGCCCAGCGCGGGAGGCAGGCTCTGTGCTGGTATTTGAACTCGGCCAAAGGAAGCCACTTCCTCATTAAGACATACCCAAATATGGCAAAAACATGGAGAGCCAAAAGTAGTAACAGATTTATTATTACCACTATGTGGAAATAATGTTTTTTCACTGTTACTCAATCCAGTTAATTATCCATGCAAAGTAAAGTTATTCCTGGCAGTCACAGAGGCAGAGCTGACTTGGTAATGGCTGGGGATGGAATGGTTGTTATGCAGGAGAAGAAACTAAATAGTTCAGTAAATTAGTCAAAATAGATACACACTAGGATTGGCCTTTAGAGATTCAAAATATTGAATTCAATGCTTTTAGGCTTATCATACTTTTATTTAATAGAAAAGTGTCTGATCTGGGACTGCATCATCTCCCAAAGACTCTACAAAGTGGTAATTTTTCAGCATGCCCTGAGGGTAACAGGAAGAATTACAGAAAGCTTCAAACCATCCAGCTCCCACAAGCATCCTGCATCCTGGACTTTCACTAGAGCAACAATGCACAGCCAGTGAGGAACTTGGTGGTTCCTGAGTACTTGGAAGGGTGTTACAAAGCACACCACCAAAGCTTCAGTGGTGTCTGAATTCCTTGAAGGGAGTAAAAAGCTGAGTGCAGCACCATCTCTGTCACCAGCCTCAGCACAGCTCAGCCTGAGGCACTCTGTACCCTGGCTCTCAAGGCAGGCACCTGGAACCTGTACTGTTCTGTTCTGGAGGCACTCTGCCTGCAATCGGAGCTCATTTGCCCTAAGAAATGTCCACACAGTCAAATTTTATCTCGTGGGGAAAAAAACCCAAACAATAAAAACCAACACCAAACACAAAATGCCACATTCTCTTTGACAAGGGAAAGAGGACAAAAAAACAAACAAAAAAAAAAAAAATAGTAAGCCATAGAGTGGAAAACCCCCAAAACCTACACAAAACAAGAGCTGAAAGTGAAGAAAAACAGAGAATTTATTAAAAGAAATTATTGAACTATCCACAGGCACAGTGATTGTATAAACACTAAACAACAGGAACATAAATGAACACCATGGGAAAAAAAACTGACATTTTTACTGCAGGAAGGACAGACCACCAAGAACAGCCTGACTCAAACTCATCCAGTGTTGGTTCCCACACCAGAGCTGTTTGTGTTGGCCTCAGCACCCAGTTCCAGGCAGAACAGTAAGAACATGCATCCTGCCGATCTTTGAATAACCCCTGCCAATAAATTGATACCGCAGCAGCCAGGCTGTAGGAGATGTGGTGAGAAAAGTAATCTTGCTCTCTTTCTTGTGAGAGCAAGAAAGTAAAATGAAAAGACATTCAGCATTCTTCTTCCACCATCAGTGTTCAGTGGGAGCTCTTTCCATTTCCCCTCTTTAAAATGGATTATTTCTTCCCCCAATCCAGGAAAAGCATAACCCAAAAGGGCATTGTGAGCATATGTAATGTACATGCAAAGGAGACACAGCCACCCCAGAAACAGAGATTCCACAGATGGTAACCCAGAGGACAGCCTAAATAAAGCAAATCTCTCAATAAGGTCTGGGAGACACTTTCTGAGGAAGAGCCGCATGAATCCCAAGTAGGCAGTTCCAGCTGTTGGCTGGACCCCTGCCCAGCAGCCTCCTGCATTCACCTGGCCACCCTGCTGGCCCAGACCCTGCCTCACACAGGTGCCTGCACAGGGCCCTTGCAACCAACAGCTCCAGACCAGTGCCACTGTCACTCAAACTGCCAGGGAGCAAACCTGCAGAAAACACGAATGGAGTTGGTAACAAAACATAATACTACATTTCTTCCTAGAAAATACTGCTCCCTTCTCCCAGAAGGAAGTCATTTAGCATGGAGGGCAAAACTGACTTTTGACCACTCTTTTTCAGATACCTTAATTCTTTTCCTTCTCACAAAGAGCTCTGGTTTGGTACATAAACTCATCAGGATGTGTGCACACCATGCCACAAATGCAAAAAAATCCAGAGTGAATAATTAAAAATACAGTAAATTTATAATAGTTTAAAACTGCCATGCCCCAGTATAGCCTATTTCCTGAAGAGATTTTTATCCTTCCCTTAATTTCAGCCTTTTAAAGTCTCTTAATATTAAAATACAACTCTGTACCTTTAGTTGTAATTTTCCATCTTGCACAAGTAAACCTATCCCACAGTATCTTTTAAAGTTATAAATAAAACACCCAACTATTTTCTTTTTCCCACAGATGAGAACATTAAAACATTGACATTTTAATCTGATACAAGAATGAGTTGTGTCAGCACACTGCTTCCAGCTACAACAACAGAAAAACCAAGTTTAATTAAAGACAGAGTGGAGAAACTGCATGGTGGTGTCTGAACCATGGATGTACAGCAGATCCTTGCTTGCTCACACATTTTGGGCTCAGCTTCCTCTCTGGGCAACTCCTGGTCAGGCAAAATAAGACTGAGAAGGAAGGAGAGGGAGGACAAAAACCAAACATATTTTCTCAGATAGGAGATGCAAAAGGTGAGACCACATACCTGAGATTTACATCACAAATCTTACCCAGAAAACAGTAACAGCATGGCACAAACAGGCCTAACACAAATGTGCAGCAGAGGCCACTCACAGCCACATTGGCTCTGCAGCTTTGATGCTGGGGCCGAAAAACATGCACCTTCAAGACTCATACCCACGTATGCTTAGCCTGTGCCTGCTCCTAGTTCCCAAATAACCCCTTACAGCAGCACTGGGACTCCTCACAAGAAGGACTTCTCACAGGTGATAGCCTTTAGCAGCCCTTGGGCACTTCTGTTGCCAAATCAGGAAACTAACTTCTATTATTGAGTCTTAGAAGTGGTATAAAAATGAATGCAGACTTGTTCTGCATGTGATACCTGCCAGGAGCCATCAGCTAGGCGAGAATTCTTCTTCCAAACTGAAAATGTGGTAACCTTGTAGTCTTCCTTCTCACTAAAAAAGCCCAAACACTGAGCCAGTCTCTAGGGTTTCATTACATCACTGAACCAGAGGAGAGGTGTCTTATCATTTGTTTAATAATGGACATGACAAAACCACTACAAATAGGAAGATCAAGGGAGCAAGATAAAGTATTTACTGCAGTAAAAGTGAGGCTTATAATTTCTAAAGTTAATTTTGTTAGCATTTCACATCTGATGTTCATCTTCAAGTACTAGAAGTCTCTTAGCAATGTGCCTCTTAATTCTCTCTGTATATGTCCATCCACAACCTTGTCACTCGCTGGCTGGAGAGGAAAATGTCTGTGTTTGATCTTGCTCTCTCACAACCTCAGTTCCAATGCAAAAGGTTAGTTCAGGCTAGGCGATATCCCTAAGGCAGGAGACAAGGCAAAGGGAATCAAGTGAGTTGTGTAAATAGGAACAAAAGAGAAAGTGGATATATAAAAAATAAAAGATAGAAGAAAAAGTATAGGAGCACTGTTACTAGTTGCAGATCTCAATTTTTGGAAGATGCAGCCATGAGTGCCACAGATGTATCAGACAGTACCACCTCTCCCATTTGTACACATACCAAGCACCAACACAGGCACCTATAGCACCTGATGAAAAGGAAGCAAAAAATACCTGTTCATGGGGGACCCTTGAGAGCCTGGGAAAAAATAAAAAAAAAAGTCCACAGATCCAAGCAGAGCCTCAGAGCCTTCAGTTCTTTCAGAGGATCTGAAGCAGGATTTCACCAGGCAGCTGTAGCTCATGAGCTCCACCACAGCATGAAAGCTACTTGCCAGTTGTGCCGTAGACTATTCCTCATGCCAGTCTCCTAGAGGACATCCCTGACAAAGCCTGCAGGGAACACCCCGGGCCAGGCTCAGAGGGGACAGCCAGGTACGCGGCTGGATGCAAGGCTGAGCTGCAAGGGCAGAGTGATGGCCCAGCTTTCACCCCCAGAGACCAGGGCTTCCTCTGGATTACAAATGGACACTCGGTCTTGGAAATAAAACCAAGCTGGCACATGCTTGACAACCATGCACCTGGCAGAAGCTATTTCCCCTTGAAGCTTGTTAATCTGCAGGTGACAGCAAAATAAAATCATTCTGGGACCAGTCAAATAAAAAGGATCTCTCTCTATCCAGTGGTCAGGATAATCAGAACTACCAAGATGCTGCTCCACAATAAATACAAGATTAAGGTAAGCTAAAACAGAATTTGGAAAATAGTAGTTTTGCTCCTTTCATTTAACTTCTGCAGAAATAAAAACCAAAATAAATTCTTTTAACCACAGTACACAACTGGATGGGCTTGATTCCCCTAAGCATTAGGCTGGCAGATGTTGCAGATGTGTGTGCAGCATCAGGGTTCAAACATGTCATCCCCTTTAGCTGGTTGCAATAATCGAAGGCACTCTAATAGCTGCTCTCTTCTGCGTTCCCTTCCCCGTTCCCTTTCAGTGCCTGTAGCAGCTCTGTGGAACACTGACACTCGCAAGCAGTGCCGTGCTCTGGTCACACAGCCCGGCATGGCACCATCTCACGGAGCAGGAACACGCCAGGACCCGAGACCTTCCCCACCACGTACCGTGGCCTGTGAACGTCCAAGTTCCACCCCCAGCACACCAGCTCTGACATCCCGTCTGCAGCAGTGCCTGGCAAGAGTTGTCACAAATCCAGATTAACTAGACATGATTTCTCCATTACTGTCTGTTAATCAAAAAACGTCACCCCCAAAGCCTCCCCAGACACTGGTATAGACTCTGAAGAAATGAAGAAGACTTCACAGAAAGCATTCTCTCCACATGCCTAAGAATCAATAATCCACTTGGTACAGTTCACTTGGATTCTATTTTCAAAACTGGTTTTACAGATTACCAGAGACAACAGTTTTCCTTCCTAATGTATGCCTTAGAGAAGAGCTTGCAGAAAGTAATAAAAAACTATTATGAATATACAGTATATAGCACAAACTAATCAAATTATATATTTATTAATTCCTTAGCATTCCAGAGAAGCAGCAGCTAATATTTGATAGAGGATGTGTACTTGTGCTAAGAGCAGAGCTGGTCTTTCTGCAGTGTTTTGCTCTCACTGGGATATGTTCTATGCCAAGGGCTGGCACCACAGCCACAGAGACAGTTGTCATGGCTGAGAAGCGCCAGCACCCTCCTGGCATAGGAAAGTATTTTATGAAAACCTTCAAGAATCTGATGTCAGGATACTTTACATGACCCTGTAGACACTTCATTAAAAAGCTAAACTCTACAGCAGAGAAACGAGTAGGATTGCTGCTCTTGTATGACTGCATTTCAAAGAGAACCCTTTTCAAGAGTGTATCAGAAAAAAAGACATATAATAGCAAATTTTATGAGAGAAGAATAAAAACCAGGTAGTTCAACAGTTCCTGAAATCCCAGTGGTGGTCAATAAATCGACTTCTGCTTCACATTATATGAAGAGGCTGTACTTAGCAAATCACTGTGTAAGCTGCCTCAATAACAGCAATCCTGCTATCAAGTTTACTTGCAATGAGTCCAACAAAGAAATTAATTTCTTAGATGACAAGAAAAGGTTATCTAGAACTGGGAAAACACACGAGACAAAGATTTCCACTAATAAAACAAATATCAGACTCAGAGCTGAATTTGAAGCTATTTTTTCTCTGAAATATCTTAAATCCCTGTAGCCCAAACACCAGAGCTACAAAGAAAACAAAGAAAATATCCTGCAAACTGCCCTGTTAAAACCACAAGGAGAGCAGAACAAGCCACAGCTCTTTTCAGTACATGAGTTACTCCCCTCAGCTCCATGCATGCTGTTCCTCGAGCACGGCCCAGAACAAGAAAATATACTGCAACCCAAGTTCTAGACTTAAAAACAAACCTTGCTGTAAACTACCAGCTGATTTACTCCCCAAAACTTCAGTACAATATAGTTTCCAGAATTTAGAAGGTGCCCCTTTTCACAAGTACAAAAGTGTTTCTCGTGACTCCAGTAAGTAACAAAACACACCTTCCTGGTCTCATCTTACCTGTGGAATGTTTTGGGAATAAACGGATCAATAAAATCAGTATCAATCACCCATCTTATTTTCTAGTTATCAATTTTTTTCATAAGTATTTCCACAAAAGGGCACCACTTTCCTCTATGCTACCCTTTATTCCTCTCACTGTAATACACGCCCTTCTGTTATTGCTCTCATTTCATAATCCTCATATGTGTCTATGCACATCAAGTGAGCAAACTGACCTGATTTATCCACATGCCCACAGAAAGTCAGCCAAAAACATGAGACATCACAGAGGTTTGATTTTGAAGGTCGTTATATAAAAAAGTGTATTCCCCATCCCTGCTGCCCAAAGATCTGCTCCCACCAGCTCTTACAGCAGCTCAGTCCATCCCACATCGAGGAACTCTGTGATCACATCACACAACTGGCATCTGTGCTGGATGGCTTGGTGACAATACTGCATTAGCAGAATCAATTTTGGTAGATTTGGGGCTAGTTGTAAAAGATTGTTGAATTTCTCTACTTCACAGCTGCAAAGATTAACATCAAATTTTAATAAATTCCAAACTAAAGCCATGTAATTCAACTGAAATAATAACAGAGACTTAGACCATCACCTTCTGTCCGACATCCATTTAACCCCAGCTGCCCAAACCAGCCACAAGTCACAATCACCTCTGGTGCTGTTGTTGTGCTGGTTACGCAGGGCACCTCAAGGAACCCCTAGAAAGGATTCCTGCAAGTCCCACAGGAAGACAGATGACTCTGCTAGGACAGTTATACCTTGAGAGAGTGACTTGAAGTAGGTCAAATGGGGAAAAGTTAAGACCTAGGTTTCAATTTTCATGCTGATTAGAAGAAAGAGCTTGTCTGAGGAGCTGTTTGAACCATTAATGCTAATTTTTTGTATTCTTTGGAAAACAGGCTATTTGAGAGGACAAAGAAACAACAGGGGGGTAGTGTTGTTGGGGAAGTGTTGTCTTGGTTTTTTTTTTTCAGATTTGGTGACATGAGTAGCTACAATCTTATCTGTGTGACACTGATGGCAAAGCACAGAATGGCCAATACAAGACTCTGGCTAGGAAAAAAATGAGAGGGTAATATAGCATTAGTGACATGAATTTTCAGAAAATATATTCTTGCACAAGTGTGGTTTTTAATTAAATGCTTATTGCTAATTAATAGCACAGATATAGCAGGTTTTGTATGACAGCTGACTTGATGCAAAATGACATTTGATTAAGAAAATCAAAATCAACATGACACATCAAGTGGGCTAGAGAGCGATAGGCTTCAGAATGTAATTGCAGATAAGGCCAAATACTAAATAAATGTTTCCAGCTTACAGCAATTAAATATCAACACAAAAGAGAACAGTTTCTTTTATCCCACCCTCAAGAGTTTGACCCTATGTTATGCAGCAGTTTTGTCTATGCTTTGAAAAAAAAAGCACAAGATGATTACTGAACAGATTTACAGATTAGAGCAATGAAAACAAGGATCAGTGGTAGAAAGCAATTTAGTTTGCCAGACAAAGAAGACTGGAACAAAGATCCCCATTTTTAATATAGCTAAATATAAAAAAACATGCCTAAGCCCCACTTCCAAGCTGGCAGCCTCTCTTGAAAGCAGGTACTCTGAAAGGTCACTGTAGAAAAACATTTGTAAGGAGCTTCAAGGGAGATATTGTGGGTAAATAGGACCATGGAGATAATTTTGCTTTCATATTTCCTCCAAAGCTAAAACTACACAAGTGAAGCTTTAAAAAACAGTTGATAGCAGCTGGTGACAGAAACTCACACAATTAAAAAAAAAACAAACCAACCACTCCCCTAGAAAGCTGCCAAAAATTTGATTGAAACAGAAGCAAGCAAGTATTTGGACATGTGATGCCTTGCTTGAAGGTCAAAATGGGCAAAACTCAGGTATCTGAGAGACAGTTAGGAAGCGAGACAATTCTACTCACAGTTTTCTGAGCAACATCCTCATGTGCCAAATACAAGCATTCAAGCTCTCCTGCTTCTTCCTCTCATACCTTGTCTTTGCAGAATATGCAGAGAATTAATATTTATGACTTTAAAGGGAGCTACTCACACACGGTGAAATGAAACATCTTGCTTTCTTTAGCAATTAAATCCCACTGCTGCATGTCACAGCTTTTTACACCTGAGGTATAGAAGTGCCAGGTAATGCTGTGACCTCACTCACCTGTTACAAAACCTCTTAGCAAGCATTCTGCAATCCCCCAGCGGGTGACAATCCCATGACAGGGCATGGGCCATAACAACTGCACCCAGAACATCTGCTGCTTTGGTCTAGTCATGAATATATAGAAAAGAGAGGAAGAAAAAGCCTAGAGAACAATTTATCCTGGATCTCTTTGCATCAAAACTCACGTCACCATTCTTGGCGCTTTCAGTTTATCCCTCCACTTTATATAAAGTTGTATTTGGAACATCACATGCCGCTGAACAACTGAAAGCCTGAAACACAAAAGCTCAAGAAACATACGTACAAAGTGCACAAGGACACCCAAGAGTGTGCCAGAGCTGAGGAATTACAGCCCTACCTCCCAGTTCCTGCCTGGGGCTCTCAAGCTCCCACCTGACAGCACCTGTCATCCGTGTTGAACGGTGCAGCTGTAAGTCTGGCCATGATCCAGTCAGGTACAACACTCCTCCAGCAACTGTGATTAATCAAGAGCTCTGACAGAAGATCTTTTAACCACACTAAAGGGAGATTTCTGCCACAACAAGTGTTACACCACAGGACCACCTTACACACCTCCAAGCCCAGTTTCTCCCAGCAGAGCCCACCTGCCCATAAGCCAGGACACAGCTGCAGTGGAGAGATTTCTCGTTTCCCTACCTGCCACCTGCCTCCTTCCAACATCAATGCATAGCTTCAAATTCCAAAGGGACATGCAAAAGAAAGCTGGAGGGACAGAGAGGAATCAATGTCAAAACAAACAAATAGCTTTCAAGTGATTTGGGACTCTAAAAATAAGGGGTTGTATTTTTAGCCTGCATACAAGCAGCTCTAGGTGCTTTTCCTTTGTCCCCATGACAGTAGGTAAGTGAACACACCTGCCTCACCTCACACCCTGCTGATGGTAAACACGAGGTCTTGCATTCAGGTTAAAATGTGGAGTTACTTCAGAGCAGCCCTGTGCCAAAATAGCACATTTCTGAGGGATGCAAAGGTATTCAATAAAAAGCTTTTAAAGGCATATTTTTAAACTTGCAGCAGGAAAGCTTTTCTGTGTCAAGACAGTAATTCTTTTAACAGCATTGATCAAAATGTCATTCTTTTATGAGTGTACAATACCTTTTAATGGCATACAACAAACCATTAGGGTTCTACACCTCTGTGCAGTACAGAGCTTACTGGAAAATCAGCAACACTGGCCAAAAGATAGCCACTGGGTTTTATGCCTCTCATAAGACAGAGTTTCTTCCATTCTCTGCTGCACCCAAATACTCACAAGTGAAGTGACCTCAAAAAATTAAGTCAAACTTCTCACCACTTTTGCCAGAGCTTTTTCCCCACATATTTTCCCAAAAAATTGCCTCTCATAAGCACAACAAATATTCTGGCTCTCCAAAGGGGGATTTTATGACCAGGGTCTCTGGCTCTTTCTTTTCTTCACCAGTGATCACACTTACCCTAAGACAGCGCTGACTGAGGAATTGGAGGGGGTTAAATTGAACAAAATGGGTTTGATTTTTAGAAATGGGATGAAGTGCTACCTGCCCTTTCCTAACACTGAAGTCTGGGGCAGAATCCATCTACAAATCATCTAGTTCTTTTTAAGTGCTCCAACCCTTCAAAGGGCAAGAGCACTGGTGATTGCATTTGCTCTGCTTGAATGGAAGGCCAGCATGGGTTTTCTGTATGCATTCAGCACTTTACAGCCTGATTTTAGTTACAAATATCAACAGGAAAGGGAATGATTTCCATCAACCCACATTCAAGGCTTTTCCTGTCAAGGGCAAGCTTATATTTATGGGATATTGATAATCATCACTGTTAACTGAGCAATGGCACCAGCAAAAGAGCTGTATTTCACTCTTTGAAATACTTCTGAATAATAGCAAGATCTCAGCGGTTTCTGGAAGTGTAAAGCCATCAGTATAAACAAATGAAAAAAAAACACAATTCCCAATAAAACACAAGGTAAAACTACAAATCAAAGACAGGAAAACTGACTACAAAAAGGAGACAATAAAACCTGAGGTTCTAAAATCAAAATCTGGAGTGAAATTAACTTCAGATAAGAAAAGTTTTAGAGGCCGCTTGTCTCTTACATGCTCAGAAGCAGCTCTGTGCCTCTGACTTCCAGTTACAAGATGTTGCTGTAAGTTTTCTCTGTACCATCTAAAATTTAAAAATCAAAGTTCATTTTTTTCTTTATGACAATTTTTATAAGCATACACAAATTCAACTCAAAGAGGACAATTTATGGTCCAAAAGATGTCATTGTCTCAGTCAGAACACCACAAAGCTAATGATACTTACATGTTCCCAGCATTCATTATTAAACATATGGTCAGACAAAGAGGTCACCCTCCAAAAAGCAGAACTGTGCCACATGATCCAACTAACAACCCAGACCAAAACCTGGTCAGAGTCAGAAGTTCATAGTTATCAGGGAATGATTTCTCACTGTCACATACCAGGAGAGTTCAGTGTTGCTCCTTCATGGTTGTTGTAGTCAAGAGAAGAAATAAACATTCAATCACATGTTTGGGATTTTCTAAGTTATCCAAAGTATATAAACTAAACCCCCTGCATTTTACAATAGCAACAAATTTCTTGTTGGCCTACAGTACATTCTGTGCAATAAGCATTGTGGCAGCATAGAAGAGCTGTTCCTCTCTTTCCCCCCACCCCCATACAGCTTGATTCAATAAAAGCAACTCTGTATTTCTCATGTATTTCTGATGTATCTCATCAGTGATGTGGAAATAAACTAAGGTCTTAAATTACGGAGGTCTAACAGGACCACCACAGGCAGGAATCCGACTCACTGAGCACTTCAGCACCTACCAGCTCAGTGTTTCACTTTAAATCTCCACCCCTGAAGGCTTTTAATGACACGTTTGGCGTGGTTTGTCAGACACTACAGAGATGCATTTGATCCCACTTTTCGGCAAGGAATCAGAGCAGATGACGTTTCTTAATGACTTTGCAGCAGCCTTTGGAACCTGCCTGGAGGAAGTTCTGCAGCAGGCGTTAGGAGTGACCGCCGTGGGCATACCCCGCGCGGCTCGCAGGGCGCTGCCTGCCAGCCCAGCCCTTCTCTCCGGAGCTCAGGGCCCTGCCGGGCCGGACAGGGCCCTCCCGAGCACTCACCTGCTCCGTCGTGCGGCAGCTGCTCCAGGACCCCGCAGCGCAAAGTCTCTGCCGGGACGGCAACGGAGCAGCCAGCGGGAGCCGCGCGGCCCGTCCCGGCAGGGACACGGCGGCCGCCGAGGGAGCCTCGCTTGGCCCCCGGCCGCTCTGGAGAGGAGGGAGGCCGGGCGGGAGCTCCTCGGCCGGGCCGGGCCGGGCCGGGCCGGGCCGAGCCGAGCCGAGCCGAGCCGCCCGGAGCCCGCCCCGAACCGCGCCAGCGGCGGCAGCGCCGTTCAAACGGCCCGCCAGCCCCGCCCCGCCCCCGCCCCTGACTGACGGGGCTCTCGCCCAACCGCCAGGCGGGTGAGGGTAAGCCCCCTCGCTCAGCGACCAATCAGCGCTCGGCAAGGGCGGGGGCGGAAGGCCGCACGAGCCCGGTGGTCCCGCAGGCGTTGATTAACGTAAGAACTGTCCAATAGAACCTTGAGTCCCCGCCCCTGCATTACAGCGATTGGACAGTGGGGAAGGGGCGGGGCGTTGCCATGGGGACGGGCGGGCCCCGCGCGGGCCCCTCAGGCCCCTCCGGCCCCGCCGCCGTCCCGCTGCGCTTTGGCAGCGCTGCCCTGCCCGGCATCCGGGACTAGACCCTGATTTATGTGTGTTATAAGCCGATGAAGGAGTTGCTGCTGCCTCTGAGCCACATACAGATCTGATTCGAGATAGGGGAAGTCTCCAAACCCAGGAGATGCTGGAGCTGGTTTGCTGTCCCCTGTAAAGGAAGCAGCAAGGTTGGGAAATGGACGTGTGGGTAAAAAAGGTGCCGTTAGCACAGGTGGTGTATAAGCCAAGCTTCACATGACTCAGACATTTGTTCTTGAGACTGTATAGAAACTTAATTGCTCTGGCAAAAGAAGAAAAATGCACAGACAAATGATAACTCATAGGAGCAAGGAACTGCCCGGCTGTTGAAATGCTTGGGGGAAAAGCAGGAAGGGGCTGGAGCTCACAGAAACCCTGGAGATGTAAATAACAAGGGAGTTCCAGCTCCTCCTGAGCCTCGCTCCTTGCTGGCAGGGGCTGGAGCCCAGCTTGGCCAGGCCCTGCTCACGGCTGACCTGGGGGACAGCGCGAGGCACAGCTCCAGGCTGTGATCTCTGAGGAAGACCGCTCCAGAAATTCACTTCCTCCCCATGCTTGGAACTGGAGAGTGGCCACAGAGCAAGAGAATGCTTGGAATCTTGGCTGCTGTTAGAAGAGGAATGAAGTAAACCAAATATTTTTGTAATAAAAATTTAATATCCTTTTTTTGGGCTTTGTAATCAAAGCAGCTTTCTAAGCTATGCACGCATGCACAGTAATCCTCCACTAATCCTGCCCGCCTCAGGCGTATGAGATGCTACAGAAATAACAAGGCAGTGCATACTACAGAAGAAACTTCTAATTTGTTTTTGTCTAGCTCAGTGTAAGGCCAAGCCCCAGGTGCAATGGACCATCACATGAAAAATGTAACAGAGCTCAAATGTAAAATACTCCTCCTGCAGCCATGTATATTGATCAAATACCAGATGGCATGAATGGGGTAACTGTGGGATGGTGATGGGAATGGAGGTCAAGTTCTAGATTCTTTTTCCAAAACAAGATGCCATCTAAATTTGTGAAATCCAGGGAAACAATAAAGAAAGCGAGAGTTTTGTGGGGGTCAGACCCTGGTGAACTGCACATTACAATCATATTTTCTCAGAATTTTCACAACTCTTTCCCCATCGCTCATAACTTTGTAATAATATTCAAACCAGAAATTTTCCTATTTAAAAATATTCCCTATTTTTTAAATTTCCTATATAAAAATTTCCTATTTTAAAATATATTTAAAATGTTTTCCTCTTAGTATTCCTTCAGCTGAAATGCACACAGGTCAAAAATTTGAAATTAAGAGCAGCAGTAATCCCCCCAGTTTGTGCTTTTATGTAATTTGGCTTTGATTTGCCACTCATGAGTATATGAAATTGGGACTTTTTACTGACATCTGCTGATGGCAGGTGTAGCTGATGCCTCCATCAGGGAAGAACCTTTTCTTTCTCTTTCAAGGGTACATGAATTCCTCTAGCCCGCAGGGACGCAAATGGGCATGCCCTGTTCCGCTGTGCTGGCGTCAATCCCCGGTGTCCTAGCAGGGCTGTGAGGGATCTTTTAGAGGCCAGCTCTGAGTTTAGTTTATTGTGACTAATAGTCCAAAAGACCCATCCTAGTCTGGAAGTGAGCCAGGGCATGAAACTGAAAGCACTTCCTAGGAAGTGATTTGCTCCAGTTAGTGAATTGAGGGAAGCATTCCTGTCCCATCTTCCTAGACCCGCTAATGAAATATACCCCAACCAAGGAGAGGTGGCAGGATGCCAGAACAACGCATAGAAACTATCTTTCCTGGAGAGAGTTGTCCAACAAGTTGTCAGCAGGGACTGCTCTGGAAGAGCCCTGCGGTGGCACAGTGAGCTGCCAGCAGTGTGAGCCAGAACACAAACCCATGTGCCCGCGGCCACCAGTGACACCAGGGCTGGCCCTGGGCCAGGAGGTGCATGGCTCAGTGCCACCGTGTCCCCTCATGGGGCACAGCCGTCCTGCCGGTGTGGAGACCAGCTGCTCTGACCTCAAGCAGGGCAGGGGTGGTGCTGACAGGCCAGGAAGGCACACCTACCGTGCCCATGACCACCCTGCCTGCCCAGGCGGGAGGCACAGCCCCGGGCTGTACCCCAAGGCTGTGCCGGGAGCCCTTCTTGCACCTGATCTCCCTACGGCAGCTCAAGCAGCAAAGCTACCCCTGCTCCTGAGCTGGCAGAGCCTTTCCCCTGCAGCCCAGGCACAGCAGGCACAGTGTCACCTGTGCCGGCACAGAGGACACCAGCTCCTGTGAATACTGAAGAGGCTAAACGCTGCAGCTAGGCTACACCCTTGTGGGCACGCCATGGGCCTTCACTGCCCCAGATGTGCTGGAGCTGAGCAGCCCATTTAAGAGGTTACAGGTGGAACCTGTTTGTAGCACCTGTGCTCACAGCTGTGACAGCTTACAATCACAATTGTTAAGGTTGGAAAAGACCTGTAAGGTCACAAAGTCCAACCTTCAGCAAAGCACCACCACTATGTTCACCCGTAAATCATGTCCCCAGGTGCCACATCCACATTTTTTGAAAACTTCCAGGTATGGTGATTTTACAGCTTCCCTGGGCAGCGCCTGTGCCACCCCTTTCCATGAAAAAAATTCCCTAATATCCAACCAAACCTCCCCTTGCTAAACTTGAGGCCATTTCCTCTCATCCTATCACTTGTTACCTGGGAGAAGAGACTGAACCCACCTGGCTCCAACATCCTATCAGGTAGTTGTAGCGAGTGAGATGGTTCCCCCTCCAGTGCTCCTGCATTTGGGGTGAGATTAAAATTGTAATGTCAACTACTAAAATATTAATGTGATCCTTTCAATTTCCTTCTGCTTCATGGGGAGCAATGGCATGTGGAAGAAGGTTTACTGTGATTCCTCTGAGATGTGAGAGAGTAACTAATTAGTGGAAAAGATGAGATACAGTCCTGTGATTCCCTGGAATATCTGCTAAGCCTCAGGACAGTTTGTATATAATGGAGCAACTCTTCTACAAAGAAAAGATAAACAGAGTAAAAGAAAGACAGCACTGGAGCAAACAGCAGCTCTGGTTAGTCACTGGTCTCAGAGTTAATCCAGAACCTGGTAAATAAGGCTGCAGACAAGTAATTAGAGGAATAATGCCTGTAAATAATATTTTACAGTAGGATTAGTTCATTGGGAGGATTCCTGGTGAACTCACAGGAAGTGTGGTAAAGAAGACGCTGAATTGCCTTCAGCTGTTTAAATGATTCCTGCAAATCCTATTACAGAAGAGAAAGGGAAGTGGCTGCGGAACAAATAATATGAGTTCCTATTTCCAGTGGTCCAACAGCCCCTACAAAAGAGAGAGAAAACGCCTGTGTGCTCTGGAAGCAGTAGAAGACACGTTTGTCCCGCATTCATCGGGCTTTATCCGCGGGTGCGAGCAGACGCTGCCGAGCCGTGGGGCGGGGGATTCGCACGGCCCCGGCGCTGCTGCGGCTGTTCTTGGGCTCAGCCGTGCGCTCCCAGCCCGGCGTGCTCCGGCAGCGCGGCTCCGAGCCGAGCCTCGGGCCCCGCAGCTACCCCGCTCGGGCACAAAAACCGGCGAGTGCTGAACTGCAGCATCTCCTCATCGTCTCTCTGAAGGAGCAGCCGTGGCAAGTCAGGTGTGTGAGTGCACACAGGCATCAAGAGCTGCCCTGAGTGAGCTGACACAGTACCGGCGAGGAGGAATCCTGGAATATGCTGAGTGGAAAGGGACCAGCTGGGATCACCGAGTCCAACACCTGGCCCTGCACAGGACACCCCAAAAATCACACCATGTGTCTGGGAGCATTGTCCAAACACTCCGTGAGCTCTGGAAGCCTTGGCACTCTGACCACTGCCCTGGGAAGCCTGTTCCAGGGCCCGACCACCCTCTGGGTGAAGAACCTTTTCCTAATATTCAGCCTAAGCCTCCGCTGACAGAGCTCCAGCCGTTCCTCGGGCCCTGTCACCGGTCACGAGAGAGCAGAGAACAGTGCCTGCACCGCTGTGCCACCCCACAAGGAAGTTGTAGCCTGCTGTGAGGCCTCCCCTCAGTTTACCCTTCTCCAGGCTGAACAAACCAAGTGACCTCAGCTGCTCCTTGCAGGGCTTCCCCTCCAGACCCTTCATCATCCTGATGGCCTCCCTCTTTGGACGTTCAGAGCTTTATCTTCTTACATTCCAGTGCCCAAAACTGCCCCCAGGAGGTGAGGCCACACCAGAGCAGCGCAGAGTGGGACAGTTCCCTCCTTCACCTGGCCACCAGTGCTGGGCCTGATGCCCCCCGGGATGAGAGTGGCCCCCGTGGCTGCCAGGGCACTGCTGACTCTCATCCAACCTCCCATCAATGAGGATCCCCAGGTTCTTTTCTGCAGCTGCTCTCCAGCCTCTCATTTCCCACTCTATACACCCAAGTGTTGCCCAGTCCCAGGTGAAGAATTTGGCACTTGCCTTTGTTAAACTCTGCATGGTTGGTGATCTCCCATCTCTCTGATTTGTTGAGGTCTCTATGCAGTGCCACTCAGACCCCTCAAGGGAGTCAACAGCACCTCCTGGTTTAGTGTCATCAGCAAACTTTCTTAGTGTACCTTTTCCTGCGTCCAGGCCATTGATGCAGATGCTGAAGAGCACAGTGTGGAGAACGGAACTCTGCAGAACCCCACTAGTGCCAGCCTGATGTCACCCCATTCACTGTCACCCTTTTCATCCAGCCTTGCTCACCCATCATATTAAAAGGTTATCCAGCTGTGGGTCCAGAAGAATCTGGGAAAGACAGTATAAAAAGCTTTGCAGAACTTCAAAAAGATTACATCTACTGGCTTCCCTGGATCAATCCTCCTGAAGCCATGCTGCCTGTAATCAGTGTCTGCACTGTCCTCTAAGTGTTCTTCAGTATCTCCAAGAAAAATACTTTCCGTGATTTTACCAGGTGCTGAGTGAGACTGACAGGCCTGTAGATTCCAGGGTCCTTCTTTTTGCCCTTCTTGAAAATCAGGACAATGTTCTCCAGCTTTCAGTCAGCTGGGTCCTCTCCAGATTTGCAACATGGCTCAAAAATAATAGAGAGAGGTTTTTTGATGACATCAGTAGCTCTTTGAGGATTCTTGGATGAGTCTCATCAGGACCCATAGATTTATAGTGATCCAGCCAGAGGAGCAAATCCCTCACAATTTCAGGGTCAAGTGGGAGTTATCAATCTCCCAGTCATGGTCCTCAAGCTCAGGGCACTGGGACCTCCTTGGTGTGTCATCCATATTGAAGACAGAGGCAAAGAATGCATTGAACATTTCTTCCTTGTCCATGTCCCTGTTTGTTGGGTGACCATGCTTATCCTGGAATAGGTGAATGTTATTTCTACATTGCTTTTTTTGCCATTAATACAGCCAAAAAAATTCCTTTTTTGTGCCCCACATTTCTGGCATCTTCAACTCCAGCTGAGTCTTGGCTGCAAATTTTCTCCCTTAGTAGTGGGCAGCAAGTCTGTCTTCTTCCCATCTCATCTGACCTTGCTTCCATTGAGCATACACCTTCATTTTTCATCTTATTTCCAAGAGAGGATTCCTGTTCAGCCAAGCCAGTCAAATTCCTTGTCTGCTTGACTTCTGACATTTCAGAATTGCTGGCTCCCGTGCCCTTAGGAGGTGATGTTTAAGAAGAAGGAAGAGGAAGTAAAGGTTTCACACAAGCTCCTCAGAACGGATGGCTTCAGCAGTGGAGGTGAGTTTAGAGGCTGCTCCCTGCGCCCCGTTGCTGCTGCCTTGCGTGGCAGGGCTGAGCACGGCGCTGCTGCTGGGCCGTGGCAGTGTGACGGCGTGGCATGCCATTAGCGGGGTGTCACCTGGGGCTGAGGGTGCTGGAAACCTGCATCTGCTCTTAGGGATTGCCTGAGAGAGGCCAGGCCGTTCCCTGGGAGAGGAATGAGCAGTGCCAGCTCCTCAGCCTGCCCGGCTCCACTGAGTGCTGGGACTGGCCTGTCACCACGGCCGGGGGTTAGCCCTGAGTGGGACAGGTGACAGTGCCTGTGCCCTAGCTGTTGGCTAATACTGCTAGGGCAGGCAACTGACACAGGAGCAGGCAATTACTGCATTTGAATCCTGAAACAGCAGACACAAAATCTCAGCTGCTGTGGATCCAGAGCTGCCTGTATTAGCCACAGTCCCTCTGCCCACCTGGGGGACATGGCAGAATGGTGGGAAGCTGTGTCCATGGGCAGGGCTTTGGGCTGTTGCCGTAAGTTCCATAAGTTTATAAAAAAAGGCTCAGCTCTGTGGCCCCATTTCTTCAAATCCCCAAATTGCCAGCCATAATTATTGCCTATTTCCAGGTGCTGCCAGGGCCTCCCTGTTAATTGGTTTATGGGTGTAATTTTGCAGCACCTGGGAATTTTGTTATTTCTCAAGGTCATGTCCTGCATCATGGGATACTAATGCTCCTACCTCATTCCTGCTGTGATCTCTCCAGTCCTCAGCAGTTGAACTGTATGTCATGTCCAGTGCAGTTGACAGAGTGATCCACCTTCACCTGCAGTGCTCACACACACCCACACCATTGCCTTTGGAAAATAATTACTGCACAGAGACCGATCCTGTTAGATTAAGACAAATTAAGAATCTAATATATAGGTTTGCTGTCAGGCTCCCCGGGTCAGGGGTCGATACAGTATATTGCAGGGAGGCTATAGGTTACCCCTGCCCTAATATTTTATCATAATAAACCAAATGGGGACAAAACACCCAGCAGCAGCCCATAAATCTATTAGCAGTGAACTGTCAATGTCCCACATACCCAAGTAATTTGTTAATTCAGAGCTGGGGCTCTTTTTTCGCTAGACCTTGTAAACTCCTTTTTGAAACATCAATAAACCATCTGCTTTGACTTGTTAATCAAACGACTTTATTCAGTCCAAAGCAATTTTTTCCTAATAAAAACAGAGTATTTATCTCCATGGCTATAATAGAGGATTGTTTTCAACTGTTCACTTATAGTTAAGAAGCACATTTAGTTTGGATTGATTTCCAATGCTTCGGTCATATCTTGTCACTTCCCATTTCTTACTCACAGCATCTCAGTTTAGCTCCCTAGCAGGGAAAACACAACCTGCCCCAGTCAGTGCTGGGAGTGGCACCAGGGGAGCTGTAACCAGCAGCAAAAAGGTCATGGAAATCAAACTTTAAAGAGCAGAACACATCCTTGTCAGCTCTTGGACTGCTCCCACCTTTTCCCAGTCTTTTCCTGCAGCTGCATCTGTCTGGTTCCCAGCTCCTCCCAAGCCAGCCCAGGATTCCACCTGGGACATCTTCCCCAGGTGCCCCAGGTGTTCCCTTGCTGTGGGTCTTGCCAAGGCTCTCGAGCAAAATCTTGGCATAGTCCCCTCCAGTTTCTTTACTGGTAGCAGCTGGTGGTGGGAGGTACTGTGGTGGCTGGACATGGGGCTGTGGTGGGTGGGAACTGGGCTGTGGTGGTCTGTCAATTCCTACTGCCCTCCAGAGCACAGGCTGCCTGGCACGGCCATGGGCATGGGCATGGTGGTGTATGTCACATTCCTTCCGGCTCTCCAAAGCACAGGGAAGGTGGAGGGAGATCCATTAGGATGCTATTTCTGAAGGATGCAATTCCACGGTGCAGCGCAGAGGGGGAGATGCTGGGCAGAGGACCTGGGGGATGCATTAGGGAAGGAAAGCACGTGTTCAGCTTGGCTGGTTGTTTTGCTCCAGCCGTTTGTCACATCTGCAGCAGGAGAGGTTGAGCTCGAGCAGCCGTGGCACCCCCCAGCTCGCGCAGCTGGATGAGGGCCAACACCAGCCCACCCCAAGCCTGTCCCCTGCAGAGGGACAGTGCTGTCCCAGAGCCCTCACGGCCACCAGCACAACGGGCCACGCTTCATGGTGCTCACAGGACTCAGGGAGCCATCTGCTGTGCCCTGACATCCACCCTGGCTGGAGTGCGTGTTCCTGACCGCTGGCTGTGACACGCAGGTTGGGATCCTTCCCGGGCACCCCAGGGTCGCTGGGGTGGAACAGGCAGGAGGGAGCGCTGTGCTCCCGTGGTGCTGCAATGTGGACAGCTGGGGGCTGTGCCAGGACACATCTTGGCAATACTCATCACTCAGGCACGTGGGGAGGGCTGTTCCCGGCGCACGGGAGCACGCCAGGCCACAGTGTCCACCTGTGCAGAAACTGCCTGGCTCTCCCCTGCAGCAGCTTCAAGGAGCCAGGGGAAACCCTCTGCCAGCACAGTCTGATCCTAACCAGATTCTGCCCTTGTCAAACACCTGCTTTAGACTGAGGAGCTGCTGATCTTCTGCCTGAAGCATCCCTAGCAAACACCTTTCCCTACAGACAGAGTGAGCCTTGTGAGCGGAGAGCGGAGCCGCAGCTCCCCCGGTGCAGACCCCTGGCGCCAGCCCCGCTCTCGGCGGTCAGCGGGGCCACCGGGGCAATCCGCACTGCCCTTTCCCGGTGCGCTCACACGGGGCTGCTGCCCAGCTCCTGAGGGCCGCTTGCCCTGAGCCTGGCTGCGAGGGTGTCCCCGAATGGCTGAGGGGCACTTCTGCCACACCAGGGTCAGCACGGGCTGGTGCCAGCGGCAGGGTCAGGCTGTGTCCCCGCCCGCTGTGGCTGGCCGCATCCAAGGCCCCACGGCCGCAGCCTGCTCTCACCGGCATGTGGAATCAGCAGCCCCCAGCCCCGTCCGAGCCCCCATGGGGGGAAGGGGCAGAGAAACAAAGTCATTTATATAATGTATCTCCCCGCTGAGCTCCTAATGGCTGGCGCTTTTGTTCTGCAGTGGCTGCCTGGCTGTGATGGGCAGGAAGCCGCAGTCTCCCTTTGTTCCACGGCCTTATTCAGCAATTTAGATCCATCATAAAAATCAAATATGCATGTTGCAATCGCCTTGCGTAAAACAGCTTCAATTTTCGCCTTTCTTTAATTGAACTCCATGGGAGAAAGAGGCAGGGCTGGGGAGCAAGGGGCAGCAGGAGAAGCGCTTTGTGTTTTTGTTCAGCGGGCTGTGAAAATGGGTAGTAATGAAAATACAGAATTTTTATCTTTGCCTCATTATTAAACAAAAAAAAAAAGGACAGAAATCCTTGATAAGGCCTCCCTGGTAGCGGACAGTAGGGGAGCAGCCTTCTTTTCCCCGCGTTGTGGGGATGACAGGCTCAGTGGGGCTGGGGGATAAGGGATGGCCCTCAGCCTCATGGCAGGGACTGGTGATACAGCTGGCAGCTCCATGCTGCCATAACACACAAGGCTGAGCCGACACACCATGGCTCTGCTCCTTTTATCCTTCCAGAATGCCAAGGTGCTCTTCTGTTGCTGAGAGCAAACACGTCTCCTTAAGCATTTTGCCAGCACCTCCCTGCACTGCTCCCCGGGGGCTGCTGGGCACAGGTCCTGGCGCTGGGTGAGGGCTGAGCGCTGATCCTGTCCTGCAGGGGCTGAGGCATCGCTGTGGAGAAGTGCCAGAGTTGTTTTCCCTTCACTCACTCCACACTCTGCCCACAGCCCCACAGGGTGAGAGGGTGACTGCCAGGGACAGAGCCAGAGCCCGGATTTGGAGCGTGCTGGCAGGAGAGTGTGCACACAGGTTTCCTTCTTGCCTCCACCCCTCTGTGAGATGGGGAGCTCCTGGGAGCAACTTCTGCCAGCAGAGCATGTAGAGCTGCTTTGTCTTGTGCTGTCCCAGCAGGAAGGTCCTGAAGTGGTCAGGGGAACCTGCTGGTGTGTGCCAGCAACATTTCTGTGCCACAGTGAACCTGCCCCGGTGTAGAGGACCTTTGCAGGTTTCCTCCCAGAAGCTGTCTGCCTGCCCAGAGCCAAGTCCCAGCCTCACAAAGCCCGGAAAGAATGGCACAAGACAATCCATGGTCTCAGTCCTGTGTTTGTCCCCTGGGCACTCCCTGACCATGGACACACGGGAACCCCTTCCAGCTCACTGGCGCGTGGCAGGGCCGAGGGACACACGGCAGGGCTGGTCATGTCCCATATCCCTCTCCCCTGCTGTGTGTGCTGATCATGGCGCTGCTGGAGCAGGAGGGACATGGTGTCACACAATGAACACCCAACTGCTGTTTAAAAAAGAACTGTCACTGCTCTGCCAAAACACTGAGCATTCCCCTCACACATCAGCCTGAGTGTGTGCGGGGGAAAGAGGCTTTGCCTTCTCTCTGCCCTGATAATAATTTTCTGACAATTCTGATTTGGCACTGATTTGCCTCGCCCTCCCTGCCCAGCTGTGTGCTGTGTGCTCTGTGCTCGTCTGTGGTAGGGGCCAACCCCACTGACCCACTGCTGAAGCCACAAGCTGTGCTGGGGTGGCAGCAGTGGCCTGGGGAGGGTGGAAGCACTGGGACAGGAGGGTGTGGGCACTGCGCACATGCACGTGTGTGCGTGTGCATGTGCATGCCTCTGTGTGTGCAGGTGTGTACCCAGCCTGGCCAGCAGTGGTTTGGCTGAGAACCCCCTCCCCCATGCTGAGAAAAGACCCTTTTTTGCTGTGACAATTCAATATAATTGAAAGTTTGCTTAGGAAAGGGAGTCTTTTTAACAGAACATGCTCACAGCTGAATCGATATGAATTATACGGCACAGAAGATGCCTAGGGTATTAAAACATTAATTAAGTAACATCATGCTCCCATCTAACCAAGAGCACAATACCATTTATAGGTACCGCTGTCTGCTCTCTGGGGCAGTGTGAAGTCTCTCCTCTATCACCGCAGAGGCTGTGGGGACCTGGAGATCCTTTGGCTGTGGCTCCTTCCCAGCTCAGGCAGGTGCTGACCCTTGGGATGGCACAGTGGGCACAGACAGGTGTCCCCTGCCCTGTGGCCCTGTCTGGAAGGGGCCCCGTGACTGCACGGCTGTTTCTCTTTCTGTGGTGCTGCTGCCCTGCTGCCACCTGTGCCCTGCTGGTGGCTTGTGCTGACAGCTGGGTCCTGCTGGGGACAAGCCACCAGAGCCAGCCCCACACAGTCCGGCCAAGGGGTCGTGACCTCGACTTGTGGAAGGTGCCAGCAGCTCAGTACTGACCTGCCCAGGAGCAGTGGCTGTGCCCAGGCAGCAGCAGCTGGATTAGCTGACACCAGCCCGGGGACTAACACACCGATTCCGCAAACACCAAAATAGAAAGTCATTGGAGTGAAATCAGTGTCTTCACCACATCCCCTCTGGCAGAGCGTTAATGAAAATGACTCTCTAGTGCTTTAGATCATCAGGTGTACCTTGTTAATGAGCTTGGAACAGACGACCATCTCCACACTGGAGTTTAAGCACTCTGGAGTTAACCCTTCCCCGCTGCTGGCACAGCCCGGCCTGGTGGCAATTTCCAGCCCATCCAACTGTGCTAAGGATGTCTCAGCAGCCTTCCAGTGTCCTTCAGCGTGGGCACGGGACCCTGCCTGGGTCAGCGGGGGCCTGGCCACAGGGGTGGTGGTGCTGCAGCCGCCGCACTGCCTGGGATAAGTTCCCGGGGGTCTGCCGGGTCCCTCCAGCTGGAAACGCAGCTCCAAACCCATCGGCGAGGCAGGCCCTGCTATGGTTGTATAAATATGCATTTTTTGGCCTGTAAGAGTGCACTAGTGGGAGCTGAATCTCTTTGAGATGATGGCAATGAAAGGTCATTAAAAATCACTCCCAGCCTTCTCTTACCAGAATCACAGCATGGAAAAACCTTTTTATTCCTGTCAGAGGTTTGCACAATTCCCATGGATGGGCTGCTCTGTGCAGGATGCTGCGCAGGGGTTTTTAGTTTGCAGCTTGTGCAGCTACAAGAGGCCATTTACACCTTCCTGAACATAACGAGGCACTTCCTCAAGCGTGGCTGTTTTACAATGGAATTCAACCCAAGAATAAATAGCAATGTTATATAATAAACTTACAAAGCAGCTGGTCTAGGAACAGGAGCAATGTTAATGCAGCGCAGTGCAAACACCAGCAGCAGGAGGGTCACACTGGCGACCCTGTCACTGCCGCAGTCCTGTCTGCCTGTTACAAAGGCAGGATGGAGTTTTCCTGTTAATAAAACCCCAGCCAGCTGAGAGACAATCCAGATCCTTGTCTGTTTAGGCTCACGCCAGAGGAACAGTGCCCAAGCCAGGGACAGAAGCGGGCAGCCTGGCCAGAAGACAGTTGTAAGAGTCCTGAGCTGCAGTGTGCCCATGGGGCAGGGGGTCGCCTTTCAAGGCTGCTCCTGGAGCAGGGGCTGGGGCAGCTACGCCACAGCATCCGGAATCAGGGGGACCTTGGTGATTTTGACACATTTACTTTGTAATTCCGGGCCTGTGGAGCCCAGGTCAGTCAGTATGAATGTTAACCAAGGAATGCTCCACACCCATGGGAGCTGTCGCATTTCCTCCCTGTGCCCTCTGCTCTGCTGGAGACCCTGGAGCTCAGTCCTTCTCCTGTGGAGGGGGAGGAAGCCCCTCGCTGTCCTGGCAACTGCACCAAGGACACCCATACTGGCAGATGCTTGCCCCACCTGCAGTGGTGGCTGTAAATTATTTATCACTGTAGTTATAAATTAGAGATGAGCTGTGGCCCCTGTGACTCCTTTTGGATGTGGTCCCTGTTAGCAGATTTCAAGCCTTTTCTGCTGCAAGGGGCAATTTTTGGCAAGAGAACTGTGTACTGAACACTCAGCAGTTCCTCTGGGTTCCCTCCCTGCTGCACAGTGAGTGCAGTGAGCTGCCACTTACCTACTTACCTGCATCTTCTTTTGATTTATCAGCAGAAACAGATGTGATTTTTTTGGTTCACAGGTTTCAGGATGGACCATCAACACATTGCACCTTCCCTTGAACCCTTTACTACAGAACCGTGCCCAGAATCCTTTTGCAGTCATTTAATAAAATTAAATGCACTTTTAATGTCCTTTTCACACACAGAGCATCCCAAAGCTGCAGTACGGACGGCGCTGCTTGGCTCATTGCTTCCATGGGAGGGGATTCCCAGCACCGGCCCAGGCCCCGCGGCCCTGCTGGCAGCGCAGGACGTGCGCGTGCGGGCACGCGGCTCTGCGGCAGCGCCCTGCTGAGCCGCGCCGCGCCGCGTGGCACACACCCACCCAACGCAGACCCAGCACCGCACACGCGGGACATTGACACTAGAGCTTTTGCTCATTTTTTTTTAATGTATCACAATGAGCAGGAAACATACGTGATGAAATAGTTCCAAAGGAGTATATTCAATTACCATCTACAGTCAACTCAACTATGACAACAAAGTCTTTTGTGACAAGTTTTTTAAAGTTTTGAAAGTTCCATCTGGTTTGTTTCTGTCAGTCTCATGTATTTTGGTACAGTTCGAGATCAGCATTGTTACAGTAACAAAAAAGCTAACAAGACTACAGTATAGAAAAACACCAAGAACATCATTTTTGGTTTCACTTGCTCTAGTTTTTGTACATTGCAAAGGCTGTTCATAACCCTCTTCACCTCATTTATGCTTTCTGTTCTACCGAAACTCGCCCCCCCCAAATTAAAGACAAAAAAATAGTCAAAGTTTTGTTTCACAGTGGGCAGTATCAGCGCCAACCAACCGACCAACTAACAATCAAGCGACCGACCGACTGACCAACCGACCGACCAACCAACCAACCCAACTTCTGCTTCTATTTAAAAGCTTTTATTTTTTTTTTTTTAAAGCAAAATATATTTTGGTGAGCGTGCTGGCTGTGTCCGCCCATCTTGTCCCCCACCAGCCCCAGGTGGCCCCGCACACCCCTGATGCTTCTCTTTATTCTCAATTGTATGAAACTTTGGCCATCTTCACCACTTAAAAAAGCTTTTTATTAAAAATAAAACAGAAACCCGCTTAATGCTAAGTCTGAAGGGTTTTCCTCGTGCCCAGCCTGGCCCTGCTCTGCCACTTGCTGGAAAGGCCACGCGTGGGCTGGGGGTGGCGCGAGGCTGGCGCTGGGGTCCCCGCACCGGCCCCGCGCAGCCCGACTGCAAGAGGAGGAGGAGGAGGAGGCAACCTCGCACTGAAAGAGTCTCTAGAAACATTTAGAAAAAATACAAGGAAATGAATTTATAAAACCTTTTAGTGGATGGGAAGGAGGAGAGGGAAGGAGGAGAGAGAAATTGCACTATGACCAAGCAATATAATTAAAAAAAACAAAACAAAACAAGACATAAAAAGGATTTCCAAAAGAGACCTTGCAGAATTGGACAGATAAAGCCTGTGTTAAACTGGGAACTGGCATCACAGAGAGAATCCGAAACAAAATGAAACAAAAAAATTTCTATATGATACAGACAGAGTAACATACAACAGTTAAATGGCAAAAAATATATATATATATTTCATAGAATTACAAACAAGATAAAATAATGGAAAAAAAAAACTGTACAACTTTAGAATTAAAAAAATGTTCATCTCAAACACAGGGAGAAATACAAGAACTTCTGTTAAAGAAAACAGTTTGTTAAAACAGCAAACGCTCCATGGGTACGTGGTTCTGTTTTTGACACCTTATGCTACAGCTGGGTCCCGGGAGGAACATCCGGTGGTTCGCGCTTTAGTATCAACTACTTAAAAAACAATTAAAAAAGGAATTTGCACTGTGCATTAGCCTAGTCAGAAATATGTACAACAGTTCAGATCTAGTCTTTCATCAAACTAAAACCAAAACTCCGTAAAAATATAAGCGTCCCGCTAGAACCCGAGCCCGCACTCCGATGCTCCAGTCTCTCACGGAGGTGGCGAGTGGCTTCGGCCCGGGGAGGAGCAGCTGGAGGCAGCGGGAGGAACCTGCGTTCACAGTCTTCGAAGTTCCCTTTTGAAGCAGGAGGAGGAGGAGGATGATGGTGGGCAGAAGGCTCTCGTGCTTTCGGGCAGAGGAAACACGGTGGAAAGAGGTTGTTTCTGTTGGCATTTGGTTATGGAAGGGAACAGCAAAGTATCTACATCTCCAAAATCTACATTTTAGCAGCATAAAGTTTTCCTTTCAAAGTCTGGGCCAGTTGAGGAGCGTGCGGGCTGGGGGGGCCGGGGGGCTCCGGGCCTCCCTGAGCCTGGCACCCGGTGCTGCCACTGAGAGATCTTGGAAAGAGAAACCTGCCTGGGGTGCACTGGGTGCTCACTAAGAGTTGTCTCTCTGCTTGCAGAAGAAGCACAGATAACAACCTGGGTACGTTTTTTTATTCTTTATTTAAACTTAGACTTGTTTGTTTAAATCAGAAACAAATTCTCAAGTAAAAAGAATCCTTTTTGCTCATTCTGCACCAGTGGTGAAGGGTATGTCTTTGGATTTTATTTAAAGCATGAATTTTCTTTAGAGAAAAAAATGTAACAAAACCTTTTTTTTTTTTTTTCAAAAGAAGGAACAGAGTGCAGCCTAATTACACAAACAGAACCGATGCTCAGAGGTCAGGAACAGAGTCTTTGAAGCATTTACAAAATGACTAAAGGAATAGGGGAAGAAAAAGAGAAGAAAAAAAGAGAAATGGAAAATGAGAATAAAATAAGTGCACAAGGGTAACAGACATAGGTAAATCGCATGTATATGCCTTAAAAAGTTTCAAACCCCCAACAAAAAATATTCTGCAAGGGATCCTACTGACCCCCAAAACCCTTTGAACTTCTTTCTTTAGTTTTTATAAAATAATTATGCAACCACCCTCTAAGAAATGAAGGTAGCAACCATAAGTGGAAGATTACAGGATGGGGACGGGGATAAAGGTACAAAGGGGAGAAAAGCTCAGGCGAGTCGATGGATCGCAATCTATCTGTCTAGGAATGAACAAGACAACATCAAATGAGAAGCCGTCAGCTGGACCATACAAAAGCTAAATGTACACAAAAGGGTTTTTTCTTTTAAATCTACCATACTGCTTCAGTTCATTTCCAATGCAACAATCTACTCAACACCAAAAATGGTCATATCTATCATAAATACAGAAAGTCAGTTGTTTTAAAACTTATTTTTTTAAGCTCCAAGTCCTCAACACTCTTTGTTGTGTTTTTTTTTTTTTTCTGAAAAGTGGGAGTGCTTAACTTTTCCCCTTGGAATTGGCTTCAGCAGAAAAGCTACCCTTAGAATCCCCGAAAGGCTAAAGCAGTTCACATTGTTTTTCTCTTGAATACTTTCTGCCCATTTTAAATTAACAACCCCCCCCCCCAAAAAAAACCCCAAAAAACAACAACAAAAAAATCCTTTTCTGGAACAAAACCAAACCAAAACAAAAGCCCCAAAAACAAATGAAAGAAATTATATATATATGTATATATATATATATATATATAAAACAATGATTCTGAAAACAGAACAAAGTGTGAGCAATTGACCTGAGAATAAAAAGACATTACATTTCTTTTTTCTTTTAGCAAGCCATTGGTATCTGAATGCTAAGATAGCAAGAAATTTAAAACTGTCTCCAGGTGGGCTGCTTTCCCATACAGCGCTGCCGGGCTCTGCTGTGCTATCAACGGGGGATCAGACGGGGCAATGTACAGGGGTGCGAGCTCCGCAGGCGCGAGGAGGCAGCACGGCCTTCGTCTCCCAGACCAACAGTACCTTCCAGAGGACAAATGTAACAGATTTCTTTTTTTTTTTTTTATTATTTTTTTAAGTTTTATTTTATTAAAAGGAAAGGAAAAAAGAAATGTAAAACCCACCGGCATCGTTATATGGGAAAACAACCCACGCTTTTTCTTTTTTTCTTTTTCTTTTTTTTTTTTTTTTTTTTTTGGTTAGAAGCTTTGGAATTGCAGTTAGTCTATTTTTGAAATTGGTTTGTTATTAACTTTTTTTTATTTAAATTCATTTTCATTGTTCATCTTCAAAGCTTACAATCTGAAGGTGTCCATTCCTATGCTAGCTAGACCACTGTCCTTAGGGCAGCCGGGGTCCTGGGGCCCCTCCGCCGGGCTCGCCGGTCCATCTGACTTTTGGCTAAGATCCGTGTCAGACTCCTCCGAATAGTCGTCTGTTGGCATCGAGGGCTGAACCCCTGAGGTGCTGCATGAACTTGAGGTAACCGTTGACGATGAGGAGAGAGGAGGGAAGGGCGGCGGCCCGGCCGGGGCTGCCGGGGGCCGGGGCTGCCGGGCGGCGTGGGGGGAAGCCGGGGCGGGCCGGGGCGGGGGGCTGTCGTTTGAGTGAGCGGCCGGCTGCGAGGTAGATGCGGTGCTGGGGTCGGGGGGGCAGGCAGAGTGAGGTAATAGACTGGGGTGCTCTTTGGCGTTTCTTGCTGCTCTTGTGATTGTTCGGTGTTTGTGCGGGGCTGACTCGAGATGCTGACTGAGGGCCTCGTCCCCACACACCGTGCTCTCGCACGCCACGCACTGGTACGAGCCGCTGCCCTGGCCGCTGCCCGTGGGCACGTGAAGCACCATCTCATGCAGGTTCGCCACAGACTGCCCGAAGAAGCAGAGGGACTTCAGGTGGTCGCTGGCCGCCTCCTGGTCGCCGAAGCACGCCTGGCACTTGCGGCAGACCAGCTTGTACTGCACCTTTGGGACAATGAAAGGGTCGCAGAGCGAGTCCGCGCCCTTGCCTTCCGCTTCAGGCTCTTCTTGGGGTTTGGGCAGGAGGGGGGACACCTCGCGGGGTGCGTTCTTCTGCTCTTCTTGCTTGGGGGGTTCTTTGGCAGGGTCTTTGTCCGGGGTGGCAGCCCCCGTGGGGACGGGGGTTTGGCTTCCTTTGGGCTGCTGCGGTTTCTGCTGCTGCTGCTGCTGCTGTTGCTGCTGCTGCTGCTGCTGTTGCTGCTGCTGTCGCTGCTGCTGCTGCAATGCCTCCTGCAGACTCTGCTGGTATTGCTGGTACTGCTGCAGCAGTGAGCCAGGAGACAGCCCCAGCAGCGCCTGTGACAGGGCAGGGCTGTAGGGGAACAGCCCCTCCATCCCATACATGGGCTGCAGGTACCCGCTCTGCAGGGCACCAGGGATCTGTGGGGCGTAGTAGGGGGAAAAGCCGGGCACAAAGTAAGGAAGGAACTGGCTGGTCAGCAAGGTGGTGGGGTCCGAATTCAGGGCGGCCTGCAGCGCCTGGAGCTGGGCAGGCTCCACCGCGTACTCCATGGTGGGCAGCGGGGCCGCCAGGGTGCCTGCCGGTGCCTCCCCCTTTTCCTTCTTGGGCCCCGGCAGGGTGTCCCCCTTCCCCTTGGGTGCCTTCTCCTTCTCTTTTGCCTTCTCGTTCTCCTTCTCCTTGCGCTGTGCGGGGGGTGGCTGCTGCGGCTGCGGCTGCGGGGTCGTGGCTGGCGGCTGCTGCGGGGCCACGGCCGCCGTGGCTTGTGCTGGGGTGGGTGAGCTCAGTGCGGCCGGGGGCTGTTTATTTGGTAATCCAGAGGTGGGGAGGCCGGGTGAAGGGACGCTTGTGCTGGGCAGGCCCATCAGGTTGGGTTTGGGAGAAGTTAAAGCTGCAAGAGGGAGAGACAGAGGTGAAAAGTCACTTTGGGCTGGGCAGGCAAAAAGCATGAGGAGGTGACCCCAGACCACCCCATGACCCGGAGCCTCCAGCTCCTGTTCCTGTGTATGAAGGCAGCCACTGGCCTGAGCTGATGCCACAGCACAAGTCGGAGAGCCCATCCCTGCTGCCACTACCCCTGGAAAACGGCTCCAGTCCCGCTCCACAGGCCCCGCATGGTGGGGACATGCCCCCTCAGCCCCCACCGTCTTGGCCACACTGCCCAGTGGCACTGACCCTGTGATGGGTGATGGGGACACTCCCAGCACCCAAGGTGCCCAGCACAGCTGATGTTTTCCAGGTTTCTCAGAAATTCCCAAAGGATTAACACCGTGTCAGCATCTGCTCTAACAGGTCCTTGGGCCAAAGCATTCCAGTAGCACTTCTGGAATCTTCAGACTGGGAAGCCCCAGCCATGGCAGCTGGAGACTGAACAGGCGAAACCTAATTTATTTTGTCCTTATTAAGCTGATGTTCATGAATCCACAAACCTTTGAAGCAACTTCTTCCTTCCTTCCTTCCTTCCTTCCTTCCTTCCTTCCTTCCTTCCTTCCTTCCTTCCTTCCTTCCTTCCTTCCTTCCTTCCTTCCTTCCTTCCTTCCTTCCTTCCTTCCTTCCTTCCTTCCTTCCTTCCTTCCTTCCTTCCTTCCTTCCTTCCTTCCTTCCTTCCTTCCTTCCTTCCTTCCTTCCTTCCTTCCTTCCTTCCTTCCTTCCTTCCTTCCTTCCTTCCTTCC
>QUSF01000162.1:93464-118789 GCA_003676055.1 Chloebia gouldiae | reverse complement strand
CCTGTTTCTGTAGTTCATGCTTTTCCTCTCCTTTCCTCCCCTCCCCTCCCTCTCTCCTTTCCTCCCTTCCTTCCTTCCTGCCTCCCTCCCTCCTTTCCTCCCTCCTGTCCATCCATCCTTCCCTCTAATGCCAGGGGCTCTAGATGCTCAGCTTCTGAGCAATTCCAGAGTTTATGTGGTGTTCAGACATCTCCCCTGGGCATAGGCACCATGTTTTGGGTGGAATTAAAAGTGTAGTGATGCTTGCTCATTAAGGACATAGATTAATAGTGGAATGTGAAGCTTGTCCTTCTTCCCGACAAGAGGAACAGCCACACTGTCCTTGGTGCCAATTTCTGCTCTCACAGTGGCTGGGAGCAAGAGGAGTGTGGCTCCTGGAGTCACCTCCATTAGTCCTGGCTGCTGCAGCTGGCAAATATGCTCCTGAAGAGGAATGTTTTGCTTGGCAACTCCCGTGATGCCATTTGGGAAAAATCCCCCAAAATAAAGCTCCAATATCCTGCTGGCACAGCCCTGTACACTCCCCAGCTCCTGAGCAGGAACCTGCTGTAAAACCCACGAGCAAAACCCGACCAGTCTGTCACAGAGTCCCACCACTGCGGTGGGGCTCCTCAGAGACCAGCCTGGGCAGAACACCAGCGGCACCTGGGACCAGCCCTGGAGGCGTGGTGACTTTTATTTCGGGTTGTATTGCCAAGGAGCTGCAGGAGGGCCTCAAGGAGGGTGGCTGCAGCTGGGAGGGTTCAGCCATGGCTGACCCAAACCCTCCTCAAACCCGTCTCTGCTCCTGACGGGGTGCTGGGACAAGAATGATTTGTGGCGACGGGACAGGTATGGAATGAGGCTCCACGCAGTGGCCCTGGAGATCTTGGATAAGGGCATGCTATATGTGGACACCACTGAAATGGATGTTTCCCAGCTGAACAGCCCTGAGAGGTTCAAGTGAAGGAGCAGAGGTAATTCACAGTGTTCCTGGATGCATGGCCTTATCTGCTCTGACAGGCCCGGAGCTGCTATGGCCTGACCTTTGGAGCTTTATCTAAAGGCCACAAACAGACTGTTTGACTTTCTAAACAGTTCAGTCCTGTCTAGGCAGTCACTGACAGCATTTAAGATTCATCAGATGCAGTCTCCCCAGGACACATCCTGGGTTTTGGAGAAAAATAAAAGCAACAATATGGACTGAAGTGCAAAAAGGTAATTTTAGTTTTTGTTATAAACTTGGGGCACTAAGCAAACAGTGCAGCAGAGCAACCTGCAACGGGGTGATGATATGATTTGCCAAAGAG
Source organism: Chloebia gouldiae (assembly GCA_003676055.1). NCBI lineage: Eukaryota > Metazoa > Chordata > Aves > Passeriformes > Passeridae > Chloebia > Chloebia gouldiae. The sequence goes on along the minus strand of QUSF01000162.1, from coordinate 117,500 downwards.
ATGCTTCTGGCCGAGTGCTCTGAAACAAGATCTGTGGTGAGAAGGGTGACATGCAAAACCCCTTGCATGTGCAGGGGCCCTTCAGGCACACAATGAAACATGGCCTTTGGATCACATTTTTTAGGTTACTGCTGGTCACTGAGCTGCACTTTCCACTGCCAGTGTTTGCTACATGGCTTAGACTTTCTACCTATCCATGAGGTACAAAGGAAAAAAGCATTCTCAAAAGATGAAGTCCAGTATCTGAGATTAGGCCACCCAAAGAATTATGACAAATTCCATTTTTATGTAGCATTGTTAAGAAAAATCTTATTAAATTACAAACTAGATTTGCCCCACAACTACACCATTTTTTTGCTGAGGATGTGCTTTCAGGCGTCATACCCAGCCATTACTCAAAACTGATCCTCAGCTGCACTGGAATTTGTCCCAGAGGTCACCTCAAGGACACATAAAGATGCTCTGGGCATCTGTCACCAGTGCTACCACGCACACCACACCTTTCCCTAGAAACAGTTTGGATTTTTGAACGCTTGGGATGGCACCACATAAACTGAGGAATAACAAACAGTTTATTCAGTACATTAGTCCTTCTGTTCCATTGGATAAATCTTCTATATTCCACTTCCTTGAAGGAGCTTCAGGATTTCTACACAGGGATATGCAGCATGTCTAGATGTTGCTCTACTTCAGACTTTGCTATAAAACTTCCTGAGTTCAGGAATTAGATAAAATACCTACTGCTTTTTTGCTGTGAAGTCAACATGCTGAACGGACAGGCCAAAAATCGTGTTACCAGTCATTCCCAAGGGAACAACTCCTTGCACTAGGTACGTGCCAAGTGAGGGTGTGCCTGAGCAGGGTAACACCCGTACCCACCTGTGTTGGATGGAGTGAAGCCAGGTAAGGATGGGCTGTTGAGGCCTGGGAGCAAGACTGGAGGGATGCCCTGTAGCGCTGGGTACGCAGCAGGAAGGTTCAGAGCTTGCAGGGGCGTGTTGTCAAACATGCCTTGCTGTTGAGCCGCCAGACCAAGAACCTCGTTGGCTTTTTTGATTCGGTCCAGCTCCTGCTGAGCCATCAACTGACGTACAGTAGCTGGGTCAAAATACTCCTTTTCCTTATCCAACTGACTTCCAATGGTTTCTTTAACTTTGGAGATATGCTGCTGAGAGAAGATATGGTCACGTACAGACAGCCGAGCGCTGTACTTGATGCCACACAAAGTGCACTCTGTTTTGGGTCCCTCGTAACTTGTTTGGTTTATACCAAAATGCTTGGCCATGCTGAGTTTTGACTTCTTCTCCTTTGCCCTCGCATTCTGGAACCAGACCTGAACAACTCTCTTTGGCAGTCCAATGTCATTGCCCAGGACCTCACACTCCAGCATGGTCGGTGTCCTGTAGTCATTAAAGCATGACTTAAGAACCTTGAGCTGGAGATTAGTCATCTGAGTGCGAAAGCGTTTCTGCCCAGGCCGGTCCCCGCTTTCACCAGACTTGCTGGCTGAACCACTTGCACCAGGGCTGGGAGAGCAGGGGTCTGCAAGGCTGGAGGTTTCACTGTAGTCCACGGTACCTTCATTGTCGTACTCTTTGCTGTAGAAGCTGGGAGCTGGGCTGACCAGACCAGAAGACAGACGATCTTCATATTCAGACATTGCTATCATGGCTGCTTTAGTCAGACCTTCGCTGGGTCCTGATGTGGATTTGGTTTCAGTTGCAATCCCTGTTGCACTGTCGTTGTCTGCGTTCCCTTCGTCTCCTGTGGTAGTGTCTGTGATTGCAGTATTGACAGAAGAGCAGTCATCATTGTCCAGCTTTGTCTGGTCAAAGTTCAGATTGACTGAGGACATGGAGGGACTCTCAAAGTCTTCAACCCCTTCCACCTTGATGGAAGATGGACTCAGCAGGGTTCTAGGTGACAGTTCCATACTCTTGTTCACTGGGGACAGGGGAACGCTCTGTCCATCGCTGCTAGTTGGTGGCATGTGGGAGAAGCTGGCTCCATCAAAGATGTCTCCTTTCATCTGGAGCCCCCCGTCACAGTCTAGAAGCATCGCAGACAGCGTCAGGTTGTACCCAGCTCGCTTGGCCTCGTGCCAGTGACGGGATCGGATATGAGCTTCCAGAGCTGTCTTTGCTTTAAAGAGAGCTCGGCAGAAGGGACACCGTCTGTGGGCCTGGGCAGGCCCCACAGCTCTGAACTGCCCCTTCCTCTCTCGTGCACGGGTGTTCTGGAACCAAACCTGTACCACGCGCTTCTTCAAGCCCACTTCATGTGCAATGTGATCCAGCATCTTCCGTGTGGGGTTGGAGTCGAGCAAGTACTTCTGGTACAGGATTTCCAGCTGCTCAGGGGTAATGGTTGTCCTTAGACGCTTATCCCTTTGGGGTTCTTCTCCCCCAGTGCCACTGTCATTCTCTCCAGGGCTTGCACTGGCCTTTTCCTCCAGCTTTCTCTTCAGCGTGTTCATGGTGGATGTTGGAGTTGATGGTGAGGTGGCTGAGCTTGCTGGAATCTGTGGTAACGTTCCAGACAGTAGCTGGCTTGCCAGTAGTGGATTACTGGGATCAAAAAGCATGAATGGCATATCCAGTGTTCTGTCCAGGAATGGGGGGTGGATAAACTGGTTCTGTGCACTCAGGAAATGGAGCTGCTGATGCTCTTGCCAATGCTCAAAGGAAGGAAATGCCAGTTTACACTGGTCACACTGGTATGGGATTAGCTGAGGAGGTAGGTTTGCCAGCTGCTGAGGGGTGGATGTGTGAATGGGTTTGAGGGAGAGGTGTGAGAGCTGAGATGGGCTTGGACTTGACTGTGACAAGGAGCACTGAGGGGGCTGAGGAGGAGCTGGCTGTTGCAGCGAAGAGGGGGAGGATAACTGTGAAATCTTTTGGTGTGCTGAACTTGTCTTTTGTTCTCCTTGGTCCTGTTGCTGCTGAGGCTCTTGCTTTGGTTGCACTTGCTTCTCTTGGGTTTGGTTTTGCTGTGTACTTGGAGGTTCAGACTGCTTTGGTTTCTCATCTGTAGCTTCTGCTTTAGAACTAAAGGTGGCGGAATCGTCTGCCTCTGCCGCGAGCTGCAGAAGAGCTGAGGAGGTCGCATTGGCTGAAGATGTAGGTGTGCTGTAAGCTTGTGAGGGCATCGGCGTGCTGCAGGAGGAACTGGTTGGAGTCAAGAGCTCTATTGCATCCATAGAGTCTTCGTTCTGGCTATCATCCTGTCCATCCTCATCCTCATCTTTGTAACAAAGCTTTTTCTGGTGTTTAATGAGATCAAAAATGCGCTGAAAGACCAGACTGCACTTTTTGCACTGGTAGTTCAAGTTGCTTGTTCTAATGTACCTGTCATTTGTGAGCTCCCGTCGCTCCCCATCTTTGCCTTCTCCCTGATTCTCATAGTTTTTCCTAGCTTTCTGACGAGCATTCTGAAACCACACCACTATAACACGTGTTGGGAGGTTCAGCAAGTTAGAAAGCTGCTCAAATTCATCATCCTTTGGGTAAGCATTGGCATCAAAGAAGTCTTGCAGGACTCTGAGTTGGTAGTCAGTAAAGCGTGTCCGAGAGGACCGCTTGCTTCCCCAGTACTCCTGCTTTTGAGGCTCTGGAGAAGGAGGCCGTGAGTCTATCTTCAGCTCCTCCAGGCTGGTAATGGGAGGGTTGCTGAAGTTGTACGGGGAGTCCTTGTTGCGTTGGCGCTCCTTGAACAGGGTGTTTCTGAACCAGTGCTTGATCACTTTCTGGGGCAATCCAGATTTGTCTGCCATCTCTTTGATCTGTTCCTCACTGGGGGAATTGTTAATGTCAAAATACTGCCGAAGGACTCTGAGCTGGTCATCGGTGATCCGTGTGCGCGGCCTCTTGTTCTGCTGCTGCTGGAGAAGGCTGGGGTTGAGCTGATGCTGGTACAACTGGGCCAAGTCGGCGGGCAGGGGGTCTACAGGGCCCAGCTGAGGAGGCAGCTGTGCCGGTAACGTCTGCAGGGGCATGGTTTGCATCATGAGTGGTGAGAAGATGGGGAGCTCCATGGGCATGGAGAGCTGGGTGAGCGGCACAGAGGGCTGGGCCGGTGCGATAGTGGGAGAGGTGATGGGTGGGGCAGAAGTGGCGATGGCAGGAGCGGCCGCCGGCTGAGGAGGGGCTGCAGGGAGCGGAGGCGGGGGCGGGGGCGGCGGCGGGGGCTCCGGGGTCTGCGGCCGCAGCGGGTACAGTTTGTCGTAGTGTTCTCTGTATTGTTTGGCAAATCTCTCTAACTGCTTAAAGGGAAAGTAATGTTGGTGAACGTGCTCTTGGTGGCTCTTCAGGATGAGGATGTTTGAGAAGAACTTGCCGCATGTATCGCACTCTAGCTTTTCCAAGTTCTCACCTTGCTCTGTCTTCCCATTTTTCTTCTGCCCCTTCTGCTTGTTCTCGTTGTACTGAATGACGAGCTCAAAGCCAAAGTTTTCCAGCAAGGCTTTGGTGGCGTTGCCCCTCGCGTCGGAAGCAATCCGTGGAGGCAGTATGGAGGGCTCTGAACTGCTGCCTGGCACAAAGTCCTTCTTCTCTTTGGGCTTTAAGTTATCAGGAAGAGACTCCTTCAGTGTTACATTATTGTCTCCCCTCTCTGCGCTTTCCCTTTCCCGTGGGGTTTCTTTATCTTTCTCCTTCACTACAGATTTATTCTTCTTCTCTGGGTGCTGGCTCTGCTGTAATAGGACGGAGTGGGGTTGTGACAAGGACAGCTGACCTTGCTGCTGCTGCAAGAGCTGTGGATGGCTCTGCTGAGGGAGCTGAACTTGTGCCTTCAGGTCCTCCAGCAAACTTGGACCTGTCCCAGTCAATGTCAGTGCACCACTAGTGACAGGCAAGCTGACTTCTGGATTGAGCTGGAACTCAGCACTGGGGATGTAGAATGGGAACAGAAGATGCTGCTGCTGCTGCAGCTGCAGAAGGGTCTCAGTGGTCATTGGAAAGTGCGGCAAAAGTGCTGGGTTGAAGAGCTGGGACTGCAGGAGAGCAGCTTGCTGCTGCAGCTCCTGCTGCAGGTGGGCCTGGACCTGTGCCTGTGCCAAGGTTTGAGCTTGTTGCTGCTGCTGCTGCTGATGCTGCTGCTGTTGCTGCTGCTGCTGCTGCTGCTGCTGCCTGGATGCAATCATGTCTGCCAACTTCTTGCGGTTCACCTCTTTGGGCTCTGCAGGGGAGGAGATGTTAGTGCTTACAGCGTTACCCAAGGGAGGAATTCCCACATTGTCACTGGAGACCTGGTTGAGTAGGCTGGGAATGGGAGTGGTGCCTGAAGTGCTCGTGCTGGTGGTTGCAAAAGCATTGCTGTTGCTGGCACTCACAGGGCTCGGTGTAGATGAGCCCAGGGAGAGGCTGCTGCTGCTGCTGCTGTTGCCAGCTCCGTTGCTGCTGCCGCCAGCCGCCTCCAGCTTGGCTGCGCGAGCCTTGGTCTGGTGCAGGACAGACCTCATGTGGATCTCCAGAGTCGAGCTCTGGCTGTAGGCCACGTTGCAGGTGTTACACTTGAAAGGTTTGTTGTCTGGGCTGCTGGTAGGCTCAGGTTGCCCAGTAGCAGACTCTTGGAGGGCTCGTTTCAGTTTATGCAGATGAGAAACGGAATTGTAATGTACCAGGAGAATGTTCTTCTGTGTGAAGGACTCCTTGCAGACTGTGCACTTGTATGGGCGAGATGGATCTAGAAATTTCTCCATAGTGAAGTTAGGACCCTTCCTGAAGGGTAAGGCCCTTTTTGGTTCTGAGCCAGAGTCCTCTTGCACTGACCCCGAATCGCTGCCGGTTGGGCTCTGCTTATCTTCCAGGTCGCTCTCTTCTTCCTTATCTTCCTCGACTATTATTGTGTGGTCCTCAGCAAGTGAGGGGTCACCCATAGCAAGGAGGTCCCCGTTGACCAAGAGACCACCGTACAGCTGCTGAATGTCAGCCTCACTCAGCTCCAGGTGGCTGGTTTCCAGGTGCTTCTTCAGGGCCTGGAAGGTGCGGAAGCTGCGCTGGCAGAGGCAGCACATGGTGGCTGCCCGGATGACGTGGTACTGGGAGTGGAGCTGCAGCTTCTCAATGGTTTTGAAGGCCAGGCTGCACTGGTTGCAGCGGTACTTGTAGACGTGGCGGTCAGAGACGGGCAGCTGAGGCCGCTTGGCATGGACGTCGTTGAAGTGTGTCTGCAGGGCTGCTGAGCTCTTGAACACCTGGCTGCAGCCCTTCTTCCAGCACAGGAAGCCAGAGTCCTCCCGGGCAGCGCTCGGATCAGCTGGAGTGGGCTTGGGGTCTCCGCTGTGCTCTGCGCTGTCCGATGACAAAAGGGTCTTCCCCACATCCTCAGAGATCTCTGTGAGAACAGAATTAGAGCAAAGCCAAAAATTACACCAGCACACCACGGGAGATCAACACCCCCTTTCAGTCCCGAATACTCTGTGATTTTTGATCTCCAACATGACAAGTATTTCTAACATTTCTTCTCTATCTTCATTCATTTGTTTCAATACCAGCCCATTAACCTCATCATGGCCCATTGCATAAACCTACACAATTTACTTCCTTGCTCACTTTGAATATCTGGAAATTATTCACACACACATCCCTTAGTGCATTTGTCACCTTCAACTCTCCCTTTCAAGCAAAAGCCATTCAGCCACCTCTGTCTTCACTGCTCCTTTTTGATGTCCTGCCTATTTTCAAAAAAGAAGGCTCATCAAACTGAACAGAGTATTTGAGTCTAGGTCCTATCAAAGAGAGGATTAACAGGAATGAAACTGGTCCCTGACCAGGTGATGGAGCTGGGGGAGTGGTGGGACAGTGGATCTCATTGACCCGCACTCACCAGACTGCTTCCCCTCCCGCTCCTCTGTGCCTGAGTTCCCATCCTTCTCTGGAGCAGGTGCTGGAAGGAACATGCTGCTGGGCATCATCACCTCAGGGGTTGTCACCTAGAGACACAGGGAAAGGACAGGGAGAGGAAAAACACAAGGAAATATTTTAAACATCTCCAGTCATAAAACTAGACATCAGTATTGTGAAGTCAGAGACGTCATTTTTCCCAGCTCACTGAAGACTTCGTATTTATTAGACAGAGCTCAAATCAGTCAAAAGTGTTTCTACAGTTACATTCTGGACATAATTAGCAGTGCACACTTGAAGAATAATCTTATTATTAATATTTTTCCTTTATGTGGAATTCAGACTTTGATCACTGACAATGTTTTGTCATGGGCTGTGAAACTTCTTGTGCAACCAATTAGGTAGATAAGTTGAAAGGCCCACCTTAAGCTGCTGAAAACATAATAAGGCCCCTAATTAAATCATACCTAGTAAAGTACACTGTAATCTTGAACCAGGGAGCATTGCAGCACTGTTTTCAAAGTGTATCGATGCAGGGAAAGGAGGGGCATGAGAAAGAAAAGTACAAATAAGGAGAGAGGTGACAAAGAAAAGGATGAATAAGAAAGGACTAAAGAGAAAGCAAATTGTGAAATAAAAAGCTTTTGGTAACCCTTTCCTTGCTCTGACTGATGCATTCCCTTTGCTCCTCTTCAAGTATTTGGCTAGATCCTGCACCACCACAACCAGTGCAGTGCTGGGACACCACTGCTTCTACAGAGCTGGAGAATGTGCATGGCTCAGCTGGAGAGGCTCTTTGGAAGAGCCAGATGTGCACACTCATCCTGTTGTGAAAAACTGCTTCTTTGGACATACCTGGTCACAAACCATCTCACCAGCAGCCTGCACATGGCTGGCATCAGATGCAGGACAACGAATGTCCTTCTGAATGTCTGGAGACAATGTCTCACACTGCTGGAACATTATCTCATAGCACCAGGACAGACAGACTTGTGTCACTGTCACCATCCCTGTGTCTTCCAGCACAGGGCTTCCAGTGCTGGTCAGTGCCTGTGGCAAGCGAAGACTCCTCTGCAGCTGCCCACGCCACCTTGCTGACACCCAGGCAGCGTTCCCCTTTCACCAGGTACTCCTGGCGATGCCTGTGGTGCTCCTGCTCCCAGCCTCCCACTGCTGGGAAGGTGAGGCACAACTAAACACTGCCATTCAGGGGTAAGGCAAAACAAGGCTCTCCATCCTTCTGCTGGATATGGAGAGGACATCTGGATCCTGGATTTCAGAGGAAAGAGAATGTGTGTGGCCACTGCATCCCATGTACCTGGCTTTCTGCAGAGCCAAGGACCACAAGGCTCTGAGTGAACTGCAGGACACAGGAGCATACCTGTGGTGAAGCTCATGGAAAATTTCAGGATGAAATGGTGGCACAGAAATGGTTGCAGAGCTGTGACCTGAGCTGTGAGGGACATAGAGCTCCCTCCCTTTCCTGCGCCAGCCACTGCATGGCGGTGAGTGCCAGGTCCTATGGAGCAGCGAAAAGGCTGTGACATATCCCAGGAGGGGAGCTGAGTGCACCAAACTCATTCCACCTTCTACTCTAAACAGAAGCATCTGATGGCTGTGGGTGGTTGGTTGGTAGACGTGAAAGGTCAGAGTAATTTCCAGTAGCTGGGCTTGGAGGAGGGGGATGAGCACGGACACTGAGAAAGGGAGGCAAGAAGAAACTGTCCCTCTAGCTCTAGCAGCAGGAAGAGCCTGCTTTCCTAGGATCTTTAGAAATTATGAAAAATGAATCATGAGAAATTAAAAAAAACCCCAACAGAGTAGAAAAAGAATAAAATTATCTAACACCTCAGCTGCACATCATTATAGAGCTGTGGCTTTTCATAGGCATTACAGTACGGCAGCCGTCCCCACCACCACGCTCAGTACGACGGATCAGTAATTGTTTTCATACACTTTAATTAGAAAAACTCAGATGGCTATGAATAATAATGGAAAAGAGAGACTTTTGCACTTGAAAGGTTGAAGTCAATCAAGTGTGAATGACGGCAAAAAAGAAAAAAAAAAGACACCAATTCATCAGGCCTCTGTTGTCTCGCCGCGTCTTTAATCATAATTCCTGATTGGGATTCAAGAAGGCAGTAAGCAGCGGTTCTTTGTCTGCCTTCACCTTCCGTCAATTAACTCTCCCCGAAATATAATCATCAACCTCACATGCTCTTCTGCATCTTAATCTGGGGCTCCAAACCTGTAAGTCCTGCCCTATATGTGTTTAAGTAATTACCTTTATCTACCTGCATCTCCACAGCCACCATTCCTTCCCTTCCTTCCATCCTCCCTCCACCACAGGGAAGAAAAAAAAATGGAAAAAAGGAAAAAAAAAAGGAACTAAATAAAAAGGCTGTGGTACATTAAATTGCTACAGGCACAAAATTCCCTAAGGCAAACAGAAAAAAAGCTTGGAAAAAAAGTGCAGGGAAATAGAAATTCTAGGTATGGATGTGGGAACTGTGGTAGTGCAGCTGTGGGCTGGCCTCGGGGATCAAACTACTGGAAAGAAGGCACCGGTCAGCAACTGGACTCGCTCTAGTCCTTAGCTCCATCCAGGCAACTCCTGTCCCTTTCCTATACCACGATCCAGGGCAGGACCCTCCGTCCTTTCATCCCCATGGACCAGCCCTGAGCAGGTGGCAAAGATACAAATGCAAATGAGCTGCACATCCCAAATCACTCTGCACTGACACAGAATTCAAGACTGTCTTTTTTTGAAGCGTTTGTCCTTTTACACTGCAAAAACAACCGAGGACATCTCACTTCTCTGGACCTGCAGAATTCGCCTCATGCTGAGGCTGCTTTTTGTACAATCTGAATGGGGGAATGATGGGACAGGAAGGTGCGGTGGCCCACGGCTCCCTGGCACCCGGCAGGTGTGACAGGAGCGGCGCTCAGCGACACAGCATTTTGTACTGCAGATGTATTTCATGGCAGTGACTGCTCCAGGGATTGCAGGGAGCGTGTTCATCTGGAGCACAGCCGTGTTAGTGCGTGTGGCTGTCAAACGCTCTCCTCCTCCCTCTCACCTGCAGATACCTGGTGTGTCATCCTGGCATCGCTCCTCAGCTTGGCAACCCCCCCTCCTCAGTTCCTGTCTACCCGTTTCAATAGCTCCAACAGTGTTTCACAACAGCAACACATCAGTCAGTGCGAGCCACTACTAAAACACAACCCTCAACTGCGAGTTCAACAAATGTTGTTTGTCTCCTCCCTTCCCTTCTGTTCATGCCTGTTCTTTTCTATCCAACACCAAACCCTACCCCTGTGTGGCTGCAGCTACCATATCCTGGCCCACAGGTCACCAGCAGAGCTCACTGCAGCATGGCACCTCTGCTCGGTCACCCCAGATCCTGTGAGCAGCCTGAGCACCATCCCCTGCAGCTCCAACTGCCAAGGTCCCTCTATGTTCTCCTCTTGCTACCATAAAGAAGGCCCTTACAGGATGGAAAGTTGCTGGACAAGCCCCTCTGCTTCCGAGAACCCCACCTTTGGGGTCCCTTCAGAAGATGAAATGTCTTTATGATCACGAGATCCATGGAGAGGCAGGAACACCCCACTTTGGTGGCCATTTCTATGGACGCAGTGGCCTGGCACACTGTTACAGAGGACCGGAGGGCTGTGGGTCAGGTCTCCTGCTTCCCTGCCCCACCAGGATGCACACACCACGACACCTACAAACCTGCCACCCCTCTGCAGAACAACCAGTGGCCCCACTCCTCACTGGTGACAACCTCCAGCAGTGCCACGCGTGGCTCTGGCCACCACTGGATCTACTGGATTTTTGACACCCAACTGCAGAGCTGCCTGTGTGCAGGGCTGGAGGCTCAGAGCCCAACAGCCATCAATATAACACCTGCATATTGCTGACATGTCCAAACAATTACTCCTGGCTGGTGTGAGCAGCCAGCTCCTCTCACACTGCACCTGCCTGTGCTGATTCCATGGACACCAAATGAGGGGATGGTTCCCCTGAATATACCCCAAAATGCTGAAATCATGTAGCTCTGAAAAGAAAACCTCTAGAAGAGGTCTGAGGAGATACATCACTGTCCCCAGTCTATGAAACCAGGGGAATTACAGATGGGAGGGAAGGTTCCCCACCAGACAAAGGAGGTAATTTCCATTACAAAGAGAGAGAGAGAGGGTGCTGGAGTGAAAAGCTTCATTAGACTCTGAGAGGCAAAGTGATGGCAGTATACCAAGGTCACTTCTAATTTAGACCATCTAATTGGCAAACATGGCTCCAAATGGCTATCATCTCACAGGGCTCAGAATTAATGAAGCCCGATTATTTTCATTACCTTCATCCGAGATGGAGAATGAGACACAGAGTGAGAGGGAAAGGGGGGAGAGGGAGGGGGCGAAAAGGAGGGAGAGAGAAAAATTGAGTGACAGCAGAAGGGAGAGAGCAATAAGAAAAGACAATGGGAAAGAGGGTAAAAATGTAAAGATAACAGGAGGGGGAAGTGAGATGGCAGGGATGGGCAGGAATGACTCCTGGAGCAAGTGAGAAAAGAAAAAGATGGAAAGATGACTGGAACACTGGGAAGATGCCCTGAACTGAGGAAGAGAAAGCCGACAGCAGAGATGACGAGACAGAAATGTGTAGAAGGATAAGGCTGGCTGTGGGAGGAGGGAGAGCTCCCACTCCCAGAGGCTCTCGGGAAGCCGTCCTCTCTCCCAGCTCCAGCCCATCAGTCTCGTAATCGCCTGCGCGGCGAACTGCGCTTCACCCCGCGGGCCCGGGCACAGGCTGTGACGGCAAAGGCGCAGCCCGGCCCTGCTCCGAGAGGCCGAGATGCCACAGACAGAGAACTTGGCTACGTTCATCCACCAGCCCCACGTAACGAAGCTGCAGGAGATGGGAGGACAGTGCGAGCCCCAGCCCCTGTCCCTGTGGGGCATGGCGCGTGCTCTGCTCCTCAGGCAGCCCCGCCAGCCCCTGTCCCTGCGGTGGGGCCAGTGGGAGGACATGGGGGTCCCATGGGACAGCCAGCCCGGCTGCTCGCTGACACGACAAGCGGGGAGCACGACCAGGCAGCTCGGAGATGCCGAGCGCGAGCAGGAGCCGTTACCCTGGCAACAGACATATTAGGCTCTGCAGGTTCCTGAGCGGCGTCTGATAAGGTGTTATTAACTGGAGCCTCCTCCAGCGCCGAGCGCAGAGCCGCGTCGACAGGGACCAGGCTCAGTCACGGCGCTGCGATCGCCTCGCGCGGCGCCGACACCCGCGTCGGACCCGCAGGGGTCCTCATGACAATGAGCAAGTCAGGGCCCTCCGGTGCTGCCACGCTCTGCACGAACCGTGCTGACGGCTCGAAATACTGTCACAGAATACAAAAAGACCCACCTTCCTCACCCCGTGCTGTGAGACCTGGAGGAGGAGAGGCAGCCCTCCCGTATGTGTCTTTAGGTGCCAAAGGGAAGAAAGGTGGGAAAACCAGGAACACGCAGGAGGATGAGCATCATGGCTGGGCCAGTCTCTGCCATGCTTGCAGAGCCCTGCGGCCCTGTTTTGGCACAGCAAGTGCCACACTTAGGGAACAGACCTAAGGGACTGTGTCTGACCTGCTCTGCAGAGTGTCCTGAGCTCCTCCCATTCCCTCATATCCTGGAAGACACAGATGTGCTTGAGGAGAGACCAGCCCAACACTCCTGCTCCAGAGCACACACCCTGCCCAGGCGCCCTGCCTGGCTCAAAACAAACCCCTGCACTCCAGCATGACAGCTACCCTCAACAAACTGCTTACGCCCACTGGCCTAGGGAAGGGGCTTGTTTTCTTCTCGCTGCTCTCAGAAAGCCAAAACACCTGCCACCAATGTAGGTAAGAGGTGAACAAGGGCCATTTAAACCCTCAGAAGGTATTTACACACCTGAGCAGCACCAGAGAAACGGATGCCGGTCACCGGGGCCGTGGGACAGGACAGCTCTGTGACCCAGGGGCACAGGCGGCCGGCAGGGCAGAGCTGCATCCTGAGAAGCCCTGAGCAGACAGGCAGCCAGCAATACAGAGCAGGAAGGTAAGAACATAAAGGCACTTTGGAGCGGGAACTGGAACAGGCTGCCCAGAGAGAATCTCCTTTCCTGGAGATACTCACACGCTGTCGGGACACAATCCTGAGCAACATGCTCAAGAGACCCTGCCTGAGCGGGGAGGTTGGACTGGAGCAGCTCCAGTGGTTCCTCCCAAGACTACTCAGGATTCTATGACTCTGTCACTCCTGTCTTCAAGAAGGAGTCACAAAAGGAATCACAGAATCATTAAAGCTGGAAAAGACCCTTTTTCTTCTAAGTCCAGCCATGAACCCAACACCACCACCATGGTTGAACTGTGTCCTCAAATGCCACATTCACATGATTTTTCAACACCTTCAAGGATGGTGACTCATCTGTAGTGGTGACTGCTTCTGGAGGCAGACTGTGCCAGGGCTTGCCAACACTTTCCATGAAGAAATTTTCCCTAATATCCAATCTAAACCTCTCCTGATGCAGCTTGCAGCTAGTCCTCTTGTCCTGTCACTTGTTTAGTGGGAGAAGAGACCTACCCCACCTGGCTCCAACCTTCTTTCAGGGAGTTGTAGAGAGGAAGAGTGACAGAAAGAGAAGACAAGAAAACTATAAGAGAGCAGCTGGGTCATGTTGCATGTGCTTGCTCAGAAGATGTGACAGGAGGGAGCTGGCAAAGAACATCAGCGTTACAATAAACACCGTGTTATTCACGCCCAGTGCCAAGAACTGGCAAAGAAGGGAGAAAATAAGCAGAAACAGGGTGCAAGAAAAAGAAACACAAAGAGAAAGAACTGTCAGGAATCAAAATAAACACTTATTCTATATAGTTGATGACAAGTTCTTAAATGTAGACACAACCTTGCATCGAGTATTATACCAAAGAAGCAATAGGGACAATATATCCCATCAGCTGCTGGATCTTCCCAAAGCTTTTGCACAAACTGCCATCCCATGCACTGACCTCATAAGGTCAAGGAAATTGTATTTATCCTGATTTCACAGTGAAATCACTCAACAGTTGAGCTTCACAGGGCTCAAGCAGGGACACAACATACCAGGGTGCAGCAAACCTCGAGGGCAGAGCTCTGACAGGTGAAGGAGCTGCTCCCACAGCAACTCTCTGCTCCTCACCTTTGTGGGGACGGCAGTGGACATGCCAAGACAGCAGGGGACATGCTGGGATGGCAGCAGCCATGCTTGCCTACACAATCCACTTACCGTCATGATGAGCTTCTCGACACAGTCGGGTGACACGCTGTGCAGGTGGGTGAGGTGCAGCTGCAGGTGGATCTTGTTGTTCAGCATGTCCTGGCAGAGGGGGCAGCGGAGCATGGGCTGCACCGAGTGCTGGGTCATGGCGTGCACCCGCAGCCGGTTCACGTCTGTGTTGCTGTACTTGCAGTATGGACACTGGTACATCTGCAGAGCAGACAAATGAATCACACAGCTCTTCCAGGGGCTACTTTCCTCTCTTACAGCCAGGCTTCAATAATTTGATGCCTTCTACCACCAGTTATTGCCTTTCATCCTCTTTCTCCCGTTTTTTTCTTTGCTTTTGGCACATTGGAAACACATTACCTGCACAGAGAGATGGGTTCTTCTGCCTTACCTGCTCTGATTTGGTCTCCTCTGAAGTTTTCGACCACTTAAAGGGGAGAGGCGACTCAGAGCTGCTGGGAAACGATATCCTCTTGGAGGATGCTGGGGGCTCTGTCAGCTCCTTCTCCGGCTGGCTGGCTGGTGCTGCAACAGAGAGCCATTAACATCAGGGCACCCCAACGAGGCCTCGGCTGGACCACAACGGGGCTTCCATTTACTGCTTGACACACACCCTAAGGACTCGGAGCAGGGTGAATCTGAGGACTGACCCATGTCCTCAATGCACACCAGGCCAAAACCAGTTCCCTCTTGACGATCTCTGTCACTGGTGGTCAGAAGCAGAAAGACCTCAGCTGTTTCTGGGGGATGCTTACATCCTGCAGGTGCAGGAGACTCTGGTCCTGTGGCTGCACTGGGCACACAAATGCTTGGCCAGATGGTGAAGGCCCACCTGTCACCTCCAGGAGCAGCTGCACTTACTCAGTAAGGTAGAACTCATACCCTGGGCTAACCCAGGACTTTCTGCATACAGACACTCTGAAATGTGTTTGTCCTGGAGAGGGCTGGTGATTGTGGCTGCCAGCCCAATTGATGGCACCCGTGGTGCAGCTGGGACGGCTCTGGCTGGCTCAGCCCATGCCTCCAGAGGAATGCACATATCTGATGATTCCAAGCATGTGGTCCTGCCAAAATCCCAATTTTGGCAGGACCCGGCCAAGGGGACCCGAACACTCCCACTGTGATAAGCCGAGAAAAGGCTATTTTATTCAGCCAAACAGATAAATGCAAATGAGCCCTAAAGCCAACAGCAAAACACTCCACAAGTTGTGGCACTGGGAGAAGCACATCCTGACCTTTCTCCTCCCCCGACCCCTGGCTGCCTTCAGTACATAAATTTGTGGGACATCTATTATTTAAAAACTGTAAGGACAAGTATATTATACACAGCCCCCGTCTCCTCCTCCCCGAACACACATTCATAACGGTACTTTAATCTGTCTCGAATCGACTTCAAACCCATTTTGCCCTTAATGGGAGTTATTCATTTTCACTTGAAAGGTAATATCTGACAGCTGGATATTTAATATGATGGATCAGCTGCCGATTAACAAGGCGCTGTAGCATTCTCAGGCCAGCCCCCCATACTCTTCCCCCGTTCTCCTACTCAACTTGTGAACCCGCTGGTATCCGCTCCTTGTTTCAGATGTTACCATCAGAAGTCAGATCCCAGCAAACTGCTTCCTTCCCAAAGACCCTTCTGAGCACTGCCACGAGCTGTATTTCCAAATGTACCACATCACAGCAGAGAACACAATTCCCATTTCTAAGTACCTTCCCTGCCAGTCCCCATCTCTGCATTCAGCTAAACTAAGTTCTGGGAGAGGGAAAACAAGTATTACAAACTGGCAGCAGTACTGCCAGAGGGAGGCAGGGATTAGAGGATTTGATCTGGGACTGCTGAATTTCACCTGGTAGGCTTGTCCATACCAAATGGGCTTGGAAGTCATCTTGCTCCCCACAGCACCGCTGGCTGCATGCCTGGTGCTCCACGCCTGGCTGGGCAGCAGCCTCCACGTGTGCATGTACAGTCCTGGTTGTACCTGAGTACAAACCCCAGCACTCTGCTGTGCTGCCAACTCCAAAAAAACCATCCAAACCAGGGGTGGAATGAGCTTGCAGTGTCAGTGCTGACTGACAGACACCATCACAGATCCTGCTCTGCCCTCACAGAATGATGAGTTGCTCTGCTCAGCTGCCTGCTTGAACTGAAGCTCTCTCTGTGGTTCAGAACTGGAAACGGCTTTAAGATGTCTGCAGGGCCAGAGCTGACCTTCCTTGCTTCCTATAATAAATGTGCTTGGAGCATTGGGAACACGGCACCACTCTGCTGCTCCTCCATTGAGGAACACAGTCCCTCCTGGAGGGTTTGGGGAGGAGAGATCACCACCAAGAGCCAGCACTGTGGTGGGTGAAGGACCACCGTGCCTTAAAAGGCCCCGTTGAGCCCTGTGTGGTAAGAATGGCCCTTGTCAGGAGCCTGATCCCTGCTGACACTGTCCAGTCCTCAGTGTGACCTCGGACACTGACAAGCCAGCCCCCACCAGGTTGCTGGGTGTTGGGGAGAGCAGCTGGAGACCCCAGATCTGCCAGGGTGGCCTGGTACAGCCATGGGAGTCCTGCTCTAGACCTGCCCTGGGCAGGGATGACAGTGACAGTCATGCCTTCGGTCCCTTTAGACCTCTCTAGGTGGTGACTGTAGCTCCTGTTGGTCCACACTGTGTCCCTGCTCCGAGCACTGACCAGCTGCTCACCAGTGACTGAATTCTGCCCAGCCATCAGCTACCCCAGGCTGCTGAACACCAGCTCCAACCTTGACAGTCACAGCAGGGTGTTTTCTCATCTCCTTTCTACTGTGGAGCAGCCTGCTTAGAATTAGGAGCAGGTAATTAAAATGTACCATCTCCTAAGTGTCCAGTTTCATTAAATCACTTAGTCCAACCCCATAACCTTAATCCTTCAAAACTAGAATTATTGATAATTGTCCAGACCCAAGAATAACTGATTTGTTGCACATAGGATATTTATTTTAAGTATTAGTTTTTGAGTTGACAACTTAGCTGGGAATTTTAACACCAAGACTGAAGTTTATTGTTGATAAACAGTCAAATGCACAAAATGACACATTCAGTCCACATCACAGATGATCAGAGGAATTAAGAACTCTCTGCTACCAGGAGAAATGAGGACATGGCTTGGCATCTGCCTGCAGAACTCTTAGCATAGCCTGGGACCTTCTGTCTGTGCAGAGAGGACAGGACAGAATGTCCTGAGATCAAAATGTGCAGAAAGCAATGGCCTCGAAGGGCTGAGGGGCACTCAGCACACGGAGACACCACCTGTGCAGTGACCATGGCCAGCACCTTGCTTCCAGGCCCAGGCCTCACAGGGCAGAAAAAGGAATTTGCTTTAAAGCCTGATGTACCTCTGCATATAGGATAGTATTGTCATTACTTTGACTCTTTAAATGGATTTAGTTCTGATTCACTGACTTAGAGGGAGACCTGTGTTTCCCAACAAATATCCCCAAATTCCAAGTGTGATGGGGCAGGGCTGCCACAGCACTTCTGGAAATCTGATCTTGCTCTCTCACCAGCTTCTGCTTTTCAGAGGAGGAGAGATCCTCCCTGGGTATACTCCAGAGGTGAGATGGACACTTCCTTCCAAGTGGGGGCCTTTCCTTTGCTGTTCCAGAGGCAAAGCCAGCACGGATCCCCTGAACTGCTGCTCTCCATCCTGGTGGGAAGGATGTCACCACCCACCTCCTACCCATCAAATTCTTTTAGCTGAAGTATCACTGACAGCCCCTTCATCTAAACTTCCATCTCCCAACCAAGCAACATAATGGAAAAGCCAATTAAATGATTATTAATTCATGCTGCTTTCCGTAAGCCAGAGGTTCTCATCTCCCTGCATGCCGTAAACCAGCTTGCCACTTGCCCTAGAAATTTACAGTGGGGTTTCTGCTACTGCCATTGATTTAAACACCACCAGCCTCCAAAAAACTCCTTGCCATGAAGTCCAGCCACTGGCCTGGGGAAGTTCTCAGTGAGACCAGGGAACTGTGCTTTCACTGCCTGATGGAAAATATCATTATATCATTCTGTATTTGGTGGTGCCTCCTTCCTCAAATCACCTCTGTGTGTTCTTGGAGCCATCACTCAGCTCCACAAGTCCTCAGACCAACGGGAGCTGCTACTGTGCTACTGTGCCAAACAGCCCTGTGCCATCAATGCCCAAGGCTTCTGCCCCTGTGCCCTTACAGCATCTGTGTCTCTTGAAATCCAGGGCTAGTTTATCTGTTTCATCCGTTCTCCAGAAACTGCCTCAATGCAGGAATGGCCAGAGCCCACACGGACTGCTGGGGATGGGCACGGGGCACCCAGAATTGCTGCAGCACTGCCACCTCCTCAGTAACACAGAGCCAACATTTCCCCCTCAAACACTGTCTGTTTAATTGCCCATTCCCTGAAGGAACTTCCATTCCAACCAGCTGCTGCAGTCACACTATCAGGCCTGTGCACTACCTGTTGCTCTGCAGCATTTCTCAGCTCTGTATTTGACAGTAACTCAGCTGACAGGTAAATGCCCCATGCTTGGTGCACTCTGCACCCATCCTCACTGCTGCTTCACAGCCCCAAAAATGGCTGAATAATTTGTTTTTCTAATGCTGTGTCATACCTTCCCACCTGCAGCGAGTACCCTCAGCTGAATTACTATCAAATATTCATTTCTAGAAGCTCCAGCTGCCACCAGACCTCCCTGCCTTGCTCCATATGAACACGAAACACCCAGCAGATGCCTCTATGAGATGCCAAGCAGCACCGGGGGCTCCAGAAGTGGGGCTTTGCTTGGCACCACAGACCTCTCCTGCAGCCCCCTTCAGTTCCTGCAGCACCTCCAATGCTGCCAGAGCCTGGCATGCCCGGAGCTCAGCCAGCAGCTGCATGGAGCCACCCAGCCCAGACATGTTTCTGGGCTGGAGCTGCCACCCAGGAGCCTTTTGTGCTTCACACATCCTGGAAAAACACAGTTACAGGCAACTCCCAGTCCTTCTCTCCCATCCCCTCTCCCTGGTTTCCCTCGCTCAGGCGCCAGTGCTGAGTGACTCCATCATGCCCCTCGTCCCCTTCCTGCCAGCCTCCCAGGCCCCAGAACATCCCAGCCATTAAGTGCTCCACAAACGCCAGATATTTAAAAAAAAGCAGCAAAAAGCAGCCGGGGGGAGGAGCAGGAATAGATTTCCGTCAGGATGTGCCTGACCTGTTTTTTTCAATTTCAGTAATTAGAAAGGCAGTCGGCCTGTAGGAATTATTCATAAACTGCAGGAGCTGTGCAGTATACATTTATGTTAAACATGTCAAATCCAATTGAAATCATGCCTGCCAGCACCATACTCCATAAACACACTTTTCTGCAACAATTTCCCAGCTCTCAGCAGCCCATTAATACTTCCTTTAATAGCAATCTACCACGGATTCGAATCAGGGACGGTCCATTGCACTAATTGCTCTGTTAGGTGAGCATCACGGACAAAAAAAAAAAAATCATTAACAAAAATAAAAGCCCTTCAGGCTAGTCCTCCAGAAAGATTTCATTTCAATCTATATTTCAAGTAGACTTTGTTTCTTGTTTTTGTGGAAAAACCCCTGATATTCTCCGTGTACCCAACGGACAGTGCATTAAGGAAGCCTCTGGTAGCTGGGTCACTGCTGGTGATGGGGTTCTCCTTCAGAGACATGAACCAGCACCACTTCAAGTCTGAGAGGCCTTGTACTGCAGTGAGCAGGGCTTCAGCTGTGTATCCATCATCTACATCCTGCCTTAAACATGGAATTGGGATCAGCCATAATTCCTTTCCCCGTTGCTGGTTTGTTTGTGGTGAATCTCACATTAGCCATGACAAGATAATGTCTAACACT
Organism: Chloebia gouldiae; assembly: GCA_003676055.1. Lineage (NCBI taxonomy): Eukaryota > Metazoa > Chordata > Aves > Passeriformes > Passeridae > Chloebia > Chloebia gouldiae. The sequence goes on along the minus strand of QUSF01000162.1, from coordinate 97,512 downwards.
GAGTCATCAGGCAATTCCCTGCTCCAGTGTGGAGGCACTGCCATCTTCCAGAATCTTCCAGAAACCACAGAGATTTCTGTAAAAATCAAGATCCTGTGAGTCCTTCTATGGGATGGAGTTTTCCCAAGTATATTCAACTGAAAAGTATCGCCTATAAAATGTTTCTGCTTCACATTATTGCATTTAAAAATATATACAAATAATTAATCAATACATTTATTTTGCAGTTGAGACACTTTGACAAGTTTACAGTGAGAACAGAGACCCCAGCACAGGTTGCACCTGGACTGTACCCACTGTGGTGCAGACACTCACCCCTGGGCTGGGGCAGGGAGCTGAGCAAAGAACTCAGTGTCTTGTTATAGATCTCGCAATCCTTTAAGGAAGTGGAAGAAATAAATCTCCTGTGCACAGTGAGAAAACCAAAGCACAAAGGGGAGTAAATTGCTGAGGAACATAATGATCAAACTGCAGGTGGTGAGCAGCAACAAAGTCTGTCCCCCTCCCCTTTCACATGCCCCATCAGTGGCTTTCAGCCCACACCTCTCCTACTCCCATCTCCATCTTCACACTTGGCTCAGAGGCTTTTCCTAAGGTCAGCCAGTCCATCCAAAGCAGAACAGACTGAGCCTGCCTTACTCCTGATGGCAGCTCCTCTAATCTTCTTGAATGACCTCTAAGGAACCTTCCCCAAAAACCCACTCCAGTGCTTAAGCCACAGGCTGTAGAGGAGGACTTTTAAAAATTTGTTACCTAACATCAATCTTTCTCTCTTCACTTTAAGCCCTTTGTGTCTTGTTGTCTGTATCCTCAACATGGAGAACAAATAATTTCCTTCCTTTCATCCATTTCATGCACAAGACTTATCTTGTCCTCCTCTTTGCCCTTCTTTTGGGTCAAATAAGCCTGTTCATTCCTGACGGATTCATTTTCTCTTCCTGACTGATGCTGCACTGTTACGGGTTGTTCCTGATGTTTGGGCTTTCTGAAATTGCTGCCCAGCCTCCCCAACACCCCAGCTCAGGAATGGAGAGCTCTCCAGTACTAAAAAACCCACCAGTAGTACAGTATTGTCACCTACACTGCTATGTCTGTGCTTCATTTCAGCCTGTCCTGGAAAGTGGCATCGAAAGCCTTCCCAAGAAGACACTGACTCCAAAGAGGACCTTCCTCACATGAAGTGAAACTGGGTCGTGTTGACATGATTTGTTCTTGACAAATCTGTGTCGACTGTTCCTCATCTCATTATCTTCCCATCAGCACTTACAAACAGTTGTTTGGTCAATTCCCGGGAAAATCTGGGGCAGGGATGGCAGGTGTACGGTTCCCCAGCCCCCTTCAGTCAGGGACAGGCCCCGAGTCTGTCCCCTGCCGAGCTCAGCTCTCTGCACAGCACAGGAGCGAGCAGCGGGCAGGTCGGCTATGCTGCAGGCGCGGTCCCGGCACGCCCAGGGACGCCGCTCAGCATCGCGAGCGCTCTGCAGCCATTCCCTGGCAGCTGGGGACAGGCTCTGCCCGGCTGCTGCTGGCACAGGCTGCGCTGCTCTGCTCAGGGAGGGCAAATGCAGAGAAGGCTTCACGTTCTTTATGGCACTGTGGTCACAGCCTCCCCCTCCTCCTCCTCCAAGGAGCTTCCCAGTACTGCCTGCTCCCCTCCCTGCTCACGTCTCCACTGGCACTGGGTTTTTGTGTCCCTGCACACTTCTCTTCTGGGGCTGTCAGAATAACTAACCCAGTTTCTGTTCCTTCTCATCTCTGAGGTCCAAGACTGTCAACACAGCCACGTTCCTCAAGGGACAAGAGCAGAAACAAGAGCAAGGTGTGGTGCCTACTTTGCACATCGGCTGGACAGCAACAGCTGGTAACACAGTCTGGCTTTAAAGTTCAGGGTGGTGGCGTTACATGTTTGGAAGCAGCCTGAGCTCAGCACCAGCCCATCACACACACCTTGGCTCGCACAAGGCTGGTCCCACGCCCCGTGGGCTCACATGCCTGCTCTGTGTCCTCCCCACACAGCTCCCTTTGCAGACCCCATGGAGCTCTCCCATTTCTGATCTGCTCCTTGGATCACAAACACTGGGCTAGGAACTTCACTGGCAGGGTAAAGAAATTAAACCATTCAGATTCAGGGTTTCTAGACAGAAGAGGGTTTAAAAAGTAGACTCCTCAGTTTTCCTGACATATTTTGAGATACAATCTTTGCACACAGATCAGCCTTTTTCAGTGCTTCAGGTTTGGGCAAAGAGCCCTATTTACCCCTGAAGAGATTTAATCAATAAACAATACTTACATCTGTCTGTGACACTCCACAAAATGGTTGTGCTCAGCATCACACAATCCCACACAATGAACTGAGACTAAAAACCACCTACGGCCAATCCAAATTGCATTTCCAGGTTAAGAATCAGTATGTGATGGGAAGGAACACACAGAGCAACCTCAGCAGTACAGCCCACACTGAGAGCACAAACTTCAACAGCCCACAGGGCCCAGCTTAATCTCTTCACCAGCTGGGACACATCTTCCATGGCCAGAGCCTGAGATGGACTGAGACTGTAACTGTGGAGGCGAAATACCACATTCCATTTTGGGATGATAATGTAAGACAAAACACCTCTGTCTGGGCCTCACCAAGAGGCAACCATGAGGGCAGCAGGAGAGGGCTGCCTGGAAGAAGGGTTTCTGCGGGTTTCTGAGGCATTGCACTGACCAACACTGAGCCTGCCAACCAAATGGGACCTGGAGCCAGAACTGCTCTGTCCTGGGCCAAGGAAAACGAATGCCATCTTCAGCAGCTCGGGTTCTGCACCCAGGCTGAAGCGGGCAGCAAGGACCAGATGAGGGTGGAAGATGGGTGGCCCTCTCCATAGTGGGACAATCACAGAATCATCAAATGATATGCTTAATCCAACCGTGCTGGCTGCTGGCAGGAGGGGTCGGCCCCTTCTCCCGCCTCCTCTCCCAGCTGTGGATCCCCATTGCCCGGCTCCAGTCCCAGAGCACCCCTGGCCTAGAGCCAGCCTGACCCACCACAACTCCAATTACTGAGTGTGTCAAGCAGCCACACCCTAAGCCTTCACAGAGGATGACGCTTATGTCACGCTGACACTGCCACGTTGTGGTCAGCTAAAAAGGGTTTTGTGGACCACTGCTTTTTCCACCTCCCCTTCCTGCATTTGAAGAAAATGAGGGACCAAACATCATCTCTGCTAAATCACAGAATCATACCTGTCCATTTACTCTGGTTCTTGTCCCCTCCACTTTCTTGCTCCTTGGCAGGTTCCTCAGCATCGCCGGTTGTTTCATTGGGCCCTTCCACATCTTCACTGGGTTCTTCTGAAACAAGAAAAGCAGAAAGTGTGACACAGACATGGAAGGCAGTACAGAAGTATAGGTAGCTGCCAAAGAGCAAGAGCAACAGCTAAGGCTGTGCACAAGAGCTGAGTGGCAGGTGCTCTCCCAGCACACCTGGGACAAGCACTTGCTTATTGGTCAAGACAGAAACTGTAAAGAACTGAGAGATGAAGACAAAACGAAGAACCTCACCTACTTCTACCACCTGGAGCTGCTGAGGTCCCCTGAGGTGTCATGTACAGTGACATGGTTCTCTAGACAAGGTTCTACCCAGCCATATCAGGGATTACAGAAGGATGAGGGAGTGACGAGAGCCTCCAGCACCTTCAGCCTCATCCTTCCTCCTCATGCCCATCTCAAGCTCTTCGGACCCAGTGACAGGGTGCAGTACTGACCCTGGTCACCAAGATGCCAGAGCCCAGTGCAGACAAATGCCATCCCTCCTGCTCAGACCAAGCTCGGAGCAGCTTGGTCTGCTGCAGCCCCAGCCCAGACACGAGGCACAGGAGGAATGTGCTGGCAGCCTTGCCTCCATCCCAGCAAGGGGAAGAGCCTGCAAACCCAGGCAGCACCATGCTGCTGCAAAAGCACCGAGGAAACACTCAGTGAAGTGCTGAAAGCTCAGAACAAAACACAGAGCACCATGGTCCAGCCCATACCAACAGAATGGGCACAGAATGTGTCAACCTGGTGT
>QUSF01000162.1:68271-88464 GCA_003676055.1 Chloebia gouldiae | reverse complement strand
CCCCAGCCCAGATCCCCAGCCCCGATCCCCAGCCCAGATCCCCAGCCCCGATCCCCAACCCAGATCCCCAGCCCAGATCCCCCAGCCCCCGGCCCGGCGGAACAACAAAGGGCGCCTGGCGCAGCGGCACTCCCAGCTGCGACCCGGAGGTGTCAGCATCGGCATGGGAGGAAGAGGAAGGGCGAGCCAGGCTCAGCCGCTGTCTGGGCTCTAACCTGAGCATGTGGAAATAATACGTGTCTTCCAGCGTGCTGTCTGGTTCGAGGAGAATAAAATAGGACATTCATAAGCAGTTACACCATCTGTCTTTATACCATCATCATCATCAACAAGGGAAAAAATAGCTCTTTAAAATGGATGAAAGCCCAGGCTGACAGTAACTGGAAAAATGTGAGCTATGAATACCAATAACGGGAGAAAATGATTAAAAAACAAGGCTACAAACAGCAAGTCCCAGCACGGCTGGGGCTGCAGCTCCTTATGTCCACCCACCACCAGCCTGGACTGAGCCCCCACACCTCTGGCAACAAGCACTCCACAGTCCTGCACCGGGAACGCTCCCCTCTGAGGACACAAACTCTCAACACCCTCTGCTAGGCAGAGGGCAGGGAGCAGATCCAGCTGCAAACCCTCCTCCTGCTCCACCCTGAGCTTTCTTCTGAAAAGTAATTTTCCTGAAGCAGGATGGGAAGAGTACAGAATCTCAGACATGTACCCAGGGAGACTCTGAACCAGCTTGGGTAGGTCCTTGTCCTGCCCCTGCTCAGCTCCTTGCTGCCAGGGCCTCTGGCACACAGCCCCGGGGAGGGGGAAGCACTAACTCCATCTGCCGTGCTCCCCTTCCAGCAGAGCTCTCTGGAAGGCTGAGGCTGCTCTGCTCTCCGTGCTCAGTCTGGCCGGTGGCACAGCCACCTTGCTCCCACTGCGCCCAGGGACGCTGGGGACAGCCACCGCGCCCGAGCTGGCTCTGTGCTGAGAGGGCTCCGAGCCGCTGGGAACTCGCCTCCGGCGCTCCCACCATGGCTGACCCAGCTCCGACCAAGCAGACCTCAGCACTGCAGCGAAAGCAGCCAGGGCCCTGCTCCTGCAGGTCTGTGCCCACGCTCTCCGGAGACTGTGAGCCACAGCGGCAGCTCCGGGGCGCGGGGCAGGCCTGGAAAGCAAACTCCTGTGTGAAGGCACCCAGCCATCCATCCCCTGCACCCCCTCGGGGCATCCCTCTCTGAGAACAGGCCAGCAGCACGTCTGGTACGGAAAGGTCTGCTCCTGCCTCAATCCACTGTGCGCCACAAGGAGCTTCCATCGCCACTGCAAACCAGAGCCGCCGACCTGAGCAGAGCCCACCACCATCCTCGTGACGTGGCCCACAGGACCCACCTGCAGCAGAGTGTGCAGACCACCCCAAGACCAGCTCCTGAGGCTGCACGAGCACTGGTCAGCAAGACGTAGGGAACTTACTTCCAAACCACCATGACCTTTCGCTACCACCCGACCCCTCCTCCCCAAAGCTGCACGTTCTGTTCAGACTTCAGAGATGCAAGAGCTGTTGCTGTGAGATTTGTATGGGGGAATCATGTCCCTGGTAAACCAGAACAACACACACTGTGCACGGGTTCCCATGCCAGAGCACCCTGAGTCCACGGTGGTTTATTAATAACTTTTAAAAAGAATTTTCCCGCTGCCAGGGCTCAGGTCAACACTGAGAGCAAAAAGTGCAGCTCCTGGAGCCAAAGGAGCTGCTCTTCCATCTCAATCCACCTGCCCCACACAAAATCCTAGGCAGAGTCTTTGCTTCCTTCATGAATAAATCATTTTAGAGAGCAGTATTTCCTTTTAATTTAAAATTAAACCATTCACTAAGTGGGGAGCAGGAGGGGGGAGGAGGGGGAAGAGCAGGAGAAGAGTCTGGAAAATCACAAGTATCTGACTTCTGCAGAGGTCAGGGAACCTCTGACTCAGTCACACACCAAAATGTACCCAAACTGTGCATGCAATTGCACAGGATCACACCACTGAGGTCTGTCCCTTTCCAGACCCAGGAAGTTTGAGAGCTGGAGAAGATGGCAAATGCTGATGGGATCCAGATCAGCTTGAACAGCTCGACCTCTCACCTCTTCTTCTCCCAGCCATGTTTCCCTTAACAAACCCAGATCTCTTATCCGAAGGGATAAAGGGCATTTCTGGGGTGGTGAAAATGTAGGCATGGGAAAGAGCGTGCGCTGCCTCTCCACCCTCCGGCAGGCTTGAGAGCTGAGAAACATTAGCTGTCATGAACCACAATCAAATCAGGTTTGAAATATTTAGCAGTGGCTTGGAAAATGTGGCGGTGCAGCTCTGACAGGCGAGATGTGCAGACACCCATTTTCCATTATAATGGAAATATCAAGCCTGTTCTGAATATGTATAACCTAGAAAAATGTATTGATTTTTCATTCGGCATTAAAAAAATGAAATACCCTGCAGCTGTCAAAAGCCTTTTGTTAAAAGCTCATCTTTCCTGGAATGAGGTTTACCAGAAACAAGTTTTAATTGTACACAGGGTCTCTCCTTTGGAACAAAAATAATTTGTGACGCTCCCCTTTTCAGGAAAAGTAGCCAAAAAAAGCTAACAGAAAGCCTGAGCCCTGGCTGCTGGCTGCACACCGTGGCTGTCAGGGAGGTGAGGGCTGGCTGAGCCGGGCCCAGCACCACTGAGCCACAGCCCAGCTGCTGTCCCTGGTATAAACCTGAGCCCCCCGGTCTGGTGTAGAGAGGTTCGGGCCCACATGGAGGAGGAGGGAGCTCCACAGTGGGTCGATGCCCTCCCACGTCCTGGAGGCCCGGGATGAGCTCAGCTGCCCCCGAGCAGCTGACCCAGGAAGGGTCTCCAGGAGGCACAGGGAGGGCAGGCCCAGCTCACACCATGCCCCTGGCCCAGCACACTCTGCTGCAGTAACAGAGCAGAGATAGAGCCCGGATGGGGGTCTGACCTCGGCTCCCACTCCGGATGCATGTATGTGCTGCAACTCCATCTGTGCCAGCTCCTAACGGGATTACTCTACATCAGCTTGCTCATTCCTGCTGTTTTCCTGAAAGGAAAAGCAGGACTCCACACAGTGCAAAGGCAGCACTAAGCAAGGTTCCGAGAGGAATGCCATGGAGCTCCATCCTGGATGCAAAGCTGGCGGATGAGTCCCACCTGACAAAGGGCTGCAGGAAGACAATATAATACTACATGTTCCTTGGTTTAATGACACTTATTTCCCAGACAGCTCCACTCCAGAGCATGGCCAGAACATCTCTGCTGCGTTCACTGACAAACAGAAACTGCTGACTACGCCGTGCTCAGCTGACACAGACATCAGAGAGTCACAGAACTGTTTTGGCTTGGGAGGGACCTTCAAGACCATCTTGTTCCAAACTCCTGACATAAGCAGGGACACCTTCCACTAGACCAGGTTGCTCCAAGCCCATCAAACCTGGCCTTGAACACACCCAGGGATGGAACATGGAAAACCAAGAGCCCTGTCCCTGGGAGAACATCACCATTCTCCCACTCCCTGGGAACAAGGCTGTCCATGTTTTTTGCAAACTGGGCTATATTTTAAGCCAGTGAAACCCGAGAGGGACTTACCCCCTTTAATTTCAGTAGGACTAGAAAGGTTGCTGTTATTTTCACACATGAAACATAAAAAAAAGGCAAATTCCTTGAGCATGTTTGTAGTGGAGCGTGATGTGATTGTGTTGTCATTTATGGGAAATAATCGCAAGCCCATCTCTCCCTTTCCCCCCATTTTCCAGTCCAAATAACCATGAAAAATTACACTTCAATGTCAGGAGGACAACAAAGGAGGGGCTTTCTCCTGCGGCTTGACGGCTTTTCAGCCTCCCCTTTCTTGGACAAAAACTACCTTCAATTCTGCTTCATTTTAAATGTGATCTAACAAATGCATCTTGACAAGTTCCTTTCTCTTTTTCTTTTAAACAGTATTTTGCACAGTTTAACCCAGCTCCAAACTGGAATCAGCTGGAAAGGAGATGCATGCAAAAACACAAACACAGATCAAACAGCAAAACAAAAGAGCCCATCTCCAGCTCCAGGTCTGCAGGGGGAGGACAGATGGTCTCCACACAGACCTGCAAGACAAGAGTCCAGAGACAAAGGGACCCGTGGGAGGAAGAAGATGGAGGAGTTGGATGGCAGAGAGCACAGGAAAGGTGCCCAGGGGATGGGTGCCCAGATCCACTTGGTGAGGGAAGGCAACCCTGGCCTTCTGCTAAAAACACATGGTGGAACTACTCGAGCAGACAATGGCAGCTTTTGTAGAACCATGGAACCATTTGGGTTGGAAAAGCCCTCTAAGATCATTGATCCCACTGTTCCTCCAGCACTGTCAAGGCTTCCACTGACCCACATCCCCAAGTACCACATCCACACAGGTTTTAAACCCTGCCAGAGACGGCGACTCTACCACTGCCCTGGGTAGACTGTGCCAGGGCTGGACATCTCTTTCCAAGAAGGAATTTTCCCAATACATGACCCAAACCTCCCCTGGGACAACTTGAGGCTGTCTCCCCTTATCCTGTCATGTGTTCCTTGGGAGAAGAGCACTGCAGGCCCTCACCAGACTGTGCCAGTAGAGCAAGAGACGCTTTATGCTCACTGGGAATACAGGCTCACTTCAGAAAAGCTGTGGAGATCCACAAACAAATCAGTGCTGATGCCAAGCTGAAGTTAATAGCCAACTTTAGCAACTTCGCAGCAAGGTACATCTCGAGAACACTGTAACTATAACAAAAATGAGCTATAATTAATTCATGCTTAGCCTTAGGGGCTGAATATGCACAGGAGAGCTCCCAACAATCTTAACCCATCATCCTCACAAACCACACTAAAATGAAACACTAAAATGTCCTCTTTCTGTTCAGTTTTGTTTTTTTTTTAAATATACAACTCCTGCTCTGTTCTCCTTCTCTATGGTATTGCTCCAAGGAAAAGTTAATGTCTTGCTGACCCTCTTTCTCCCCCTCCCCAACTGTTTCCCAATTTCAGCATGTTTGGAGTTTTTTTAAATTCAGCTAAAAACTTGGGAAAGTCATGACTGAAGCGCCCAGGTTTATGAACCACTGAAATACCCCAGCAGCCTGTAGGGCCACAAGTTCCCAACACAGACATGGGGCAGTGGAGTGGAGCAAGGGACTTCAGAGTTAGGGGTCAGGCACGCCCAGGAGCCCCGAGAAGGACAGGGGGCAGATACACCCAGCAGGCTGGACAGACGCTTCAGTACCACAAGGGCAATGCCTGTGCAGGTTCACCAGGCAGAAAAAATGGCCTGGTAGTGCTGCAGTACCGAAGTTTTTGCTGTGAATGGTCATGGTCTCTCTTCACTGCAGAAGAACGGAGGCCATGGCAGCAAGGCAGTCCCTCAGACACAGCCCCACTTCCAAGTCCTGCCAGTCAACAGCCCGCAGAGTCTTCACTGCCATGCCATCACCCCTCAGCCAGCACCCTGAGAGCTCTGCCACACCAAGCCCCACTTGGGCTGGTGCACAGGAGGGAGCAGGTAACACAAGTGAGCTCTTGAATGCACAACAAACACTTGCTGAGAACAGGGAGGGGAGACACCCCACAGCTCTGCAGCCATGGGGCTGTCCTTGAGGGCATGCTTGAGGGGTCCCTCATCGCCCTGCACGGCGGGGATGGCCACAGCCTGGCCTGGATTGCTCCTCCCTGGGTTTGGGTTAGTGGCACTGGCAAAATGTCATTAATTGCTTTTCCCCCTCTACTAACGAGCTTTCAGCAGCAGCGACTTCAGCTTCCTGGAGCCAACAGCCCCTTTTTCTCCACCTCCCCTGGCTTCGGATAATTGAAAGCGACTGCAATTTCAGCGCTGGCTCTCCAGCACTCAGCTGCACCGGGAGGTCAGGAATGTCAAGTGAAGCCTTCCCACTCACCTCCCCACCGCCGCACGCGCTCACGGGGACAGCCCGTCTGCGCCCGAGAACGGGCAGAGCCACAGGGGCTGCCAGCAGCCAGGGGAGCCCAGCAGAGCCCCGCTGCAGCGGGGACAGGCTGCCCACTGCAGCCTTGCACCACGGGGAGCTGCAGGGCCCTGCTGACCCTGGACTCCTTTTTTTTTTTCCTTTTAATTTAAAACAACGGATGGGTTTCTTTTCAAGGAAACTACACCTTCATTCTTGCTGTTTTTGCATCATCACAAAACCCTTTCCCCTGTGATGCCCATGTCTCCTGACACACACTGGGGAAAGATCTTCCACTCGTCATCAGATCTCAGGTGGCAATGGAGAATGGCTGCTCCAGCTCCCGAGTGAAACACAGAGGATCAAGAAAAAGGAAGAGCACAGAGCAGCTCCCAGTGAGACGTGACGGCACTGACGGCTCTCGAGCTGCCAGCCTGTGGCCAAGCAGGGAGGCAGCACCAGGTGGGCCACGCCAGTGGACTGGACAGACAGAACCTTTCAGCCACCCTGGGATGGTGCTTGGTGTCTGCAGCCCCTGAGCCTGGCTCCCTCCCACTAACAAGGGCACGTCAGGCACTCTGGGGACTGGGTCCCCTCCTGGAACCTGGAGCAAGGCGCATGCACGGGTGGTGACTCCAGCAGAGGCCTGTGATAAGAATTTATTTCTCTCAATTACAGGCGCCTGTCCCCAGCCTCAGTTCATCAGCACAGCAGAGCCGAGTCAATGAAAGCCCCGTAACGCGCTAATCAGATGCACAGCGCCTTCCTGGAGCTGCCGGCTGCTCCGAAAATAAGTGGCAACTTTGGGATACGGGTTTCCAGTCCTGCCCCCTCTCTGCTCCCTGTGCTCTGTCTGTGCCAGGCCAGAGGTGGTTCCCCTGCCAGGCCAGAGGTGCTGCCTCGTGCTGCACACGTGTGTGGAGGGGCAGGCAATGCAGTGTCTGTCCAAATGTTTTATCTCCATGACCCCAGGAATCCCCCTGTGCCGGAAGCTTCCAAGGATGAGTTATAGATTTTCAGATTAAGTTTTTAGGGGTTTTTTTGAGTATGATATAAAATATTTGCTCTCTTCAGCCCAAAACCATTCTGAAATTACTGGTGAATGTCCTGAGCAGAGAGAGAAGGGTCTAAATACTGCCCTCACAAAGCAAATGTAAGATGAAAATGGCAAGAAAAAATCACCACTGAGTTCCCTTCTGGTGTCCTCACACAAACAGCACTTCTGCTTTTGGAAACCTCTATTGAAAGTGCCAGGCTGCATGTGGCAGGTGCAGAGGGAGGGCTGTGTGCCCAGGACAGGGTGATGTTCCCTGCTCTCTGGGATGCCTCTGGGCTGGGGCCATTTGGTTTAATATAAGCAAACAAACAGCCCATCCCCTCCTTCCTGTCCAAAGGGAGCCGCAGGAAAAGGCTGTGAACTCCATGCTGTGCCCCCAGTCTGCCCCAGAACTCGGCCAGCACGAACGTGCGAGGCGCGGGGACGCGCTCCCTGCAGCCTGCTCGAGAGAGCATCGATCCAACACACACTTGGTGCCTTCAAAGTTGTTTATGATCAATATGCAAATTGCCCACGGCATTGATCTGGTATTAATTTTCAATTAGGGAATCCACAAGGGGTCTCCCAGGGTCAATATCCAACAATCCAAGGAAACTCCACAGTGGAGCCTGTGGCACTGATGCTGCCCAGGGCCTGGGGCTGCTCCTGCACCTCCTGTCCTGATACCTATGGACAGTCCTGATGCCACAGTGGTGCTGGCACTTGGGGCAAGCCCTTGGCAAGAGGATTTAGGCAGCAGCCTTCAACCCACATGCTGTGTTACCTGTGTTAGCATCGTTACTGGTACTGGTGGTGTGGGAAAGCCCAGTGCAGGGCTGTGCACAGCAGCATCTGCGGTCAGTGGCGGGTCAAGGCATTCCAGCAGCTTCCCAGGGACACAGCAAGAACCCAAATGCTGCCTTACACCATGGAACACAACTTACAGAAACCTGTGCATCTCCAAAAACATATAAGAAGTGTGAAAGAAGTGTGAAAGGTCACACCAAGGTTCCAAAAAGTGAAAGAAATAATTGAAAGTGCCTTTACTATCTAGAGAAGCATGCCCCTTTGCAGCAATGTGACCGATCCCACCAGCTACCCTCCCACCCCCTTGCTTTGGGAGGCCCAGAGCGAGCTAGCTGTGGTTCCAAGCCCCGTGGTCACACTGGAGAGGGGATGCCCTGTCCACACGGGGAAGGTGACGTCCCCTCCACAGCAGAGAGGTGACGATGTCCCCTGTGCACCAGCCGGCCTGTGCCCGCCCAGGGCTCCACCACTCACTGTGCTAACCAGCACATTAGCTACCCAGGCTAATTGGTTTATGGATAACATTAATTACCATGTTGCTCATTAATGGATGAAATCTTTATTGGTTCCATTGATCAGTGGGACTTGTTAGCCGGCCTCCTAACCAATGGCGGATGTAACAAGCTCTCTTATTGGCATATCAATTAATGCAATCAATTTCTGGCCAGCGGCTGCCATTCGCTTCCCTGCTTGTTAGACTGGGGGAGACAGAGTCATGTCAAGTAAGCATTTATTTAAAGGGTTTCTAATTCTTCTTGAGCTGACTTCCCAGCAGGCTTTCTGCCACACAAGGGTTTTCTGCCTCCAGAGACCTTCCCCTTTCCTCCCCTGCAGAATCAGATCTATGACAGTCCCTGCAAACTGAATAATTTCTGTGAAAATATTTATCGAGTCTGGCGAGTAGGAACAGCCACAGCCAGAGGTATGGGATTGACAAGCCAGACTGTGCAACTATCCCAATTTAACACACTGGGGAGATTGGCAGGAGCACAGACCTCCCCCCAAGGACAGATGGGCTCACCAGCCATGCTGCAAAGCCTTCCTGCACATGGATTAATGTTAATTCCAGGGTCAGTTCCCCAAATTAGCATAATTTTGTTAGGGAACAACAAGCCCTGGATACTTCTGCCCTATCGCACCTCCCAGAGCAAACACAGACCATGTCACATGAGGCTGCATCCACATCCCAGGAGGTGCTTGCAGCCACTTCCTCTGCCTCAGCCTGGAAAAGGTGAGCAGGGTTTTCCATCTAATTCCTCCCTCACTGCTTATGGGAAGAATTAGCTGGAAAACCCATGGAGAAATGCCACAGACTTATGTGAGCCTGACAGTCTTGGCAGACCAGCCCTGCTCTCCTGAGCAGGGTGGCACAGGGGATGGCCCAGTGGAACAGCACAGAGCTGGTCATGGTGTGACAAAGACTCAGAGATATGAGCCATTTCCCCCACGAGCAAGTAGGGGCTTGCAGGTAACTGGACAGGAGCCCAGTGATGTTCACAAGGAGTAAGAGCCTCTGTTCTGATTCCCAGATGTCTGCTTTGTTTTCTGGTGGGGTACTGGCCAGAGGATGTTCACAAAGAATTCAAATCCCATCCTACTGGGCTGAGGTTCCCCTGCTGGCAAGAGGCCCCATGTACCCGCAGCAATTCTTCCCAGCCTGATTCCCACTCCAGATCTTCACCCAGGTGACTGTAGGAAGGATCTTCCCCACCAAACACAATAATAAATCAAACTTTATCAGAGCAGAACTATAAATCTGTGAAGACTCCAATAATTTCTAGCCATGGGAATAACACCGCAAAAGTACTTTTTAAACTAATTACTCAGATTCTGAAGTGCTGCCCTAATGAGCCTTCCTTCTGCCCAGAACTTGCTAAGAGAAAAAAAAATCTACCTTCAGTACAGTAATTACTGCTTTCCCCTTCAAACTTCTAACTGGAGATCAATGCTGCATTTTAAGACTCATTGATTTACAATTAGCTTGGCTTTCCAGCTAAAGTGTTTTTAAAGCAGAGTTTACTTTTATTTTATTTAGAAATCTCAAAGATCTGGTTCTTAAATTTTGCATCCTCATGAGAGGTGTGCTGGAAGCTCATAGGGAGGCAGGCACACATCAGAACAAGAAAAGAAAATAGGCTTTGTTATGCTTAGATTAGAAATAAGAAACTGAAATATTTACAGGATAACCATGAAAAAAGGAGAAGGAAAAGAAATAAAGCTAGAGGAAAGGAAGAAAAAGAGAAAAAATAAGAAATGTAATTGCAAAGAGACGTAAAAATAAACTGCAGGCTAAGGAAGGAGAGTGACTGCCAGGTGGCTTGGGGCTCTCACTGCTCTGTTGTTCATCAGCATCCTCAGGAAACTCAGCAGCAGCTTTGTGCATCTCTGCAAAACAAAGCACTGGTTAAAGCCGTGCGTGGCGCGGCGGCGCCTGCGCAGCCCTGGCTGCTGTGCAACCTGTCCCGTGAGGAGACACGAGAGCAGAGGAAGTGCAGCCATTAACAATTCCTTGCTGATTGCTTCAAACACGCTTTCTCTATGCAGTAAAGGTAACAGCCTCACAGATACATCTGCCTGCTCTCTCCGGCCCCTCCCACCCCAGCATCATCTGTTGGGCACCCCCTGCCCTGGGGTCCCAGCGCTGTAGCGGCTGGACACTGGAGCCCAGAGAGGCTGGGGGGGTCTCACACCTGGGAGATGCTTCAGACCCCAGCAGGGACAGCTCTGGCCAGCCTGTCTCTGAGCAGGGCCAGGGCTCAGAGGCCTCCAGAGGCTCTGCCAAGCTCCGCTGCTCTAGGAGGCTATGACCATCTCCAGAGCATTGTAGCACTGCTTGGTTCTGACTCATTTTTCTGTCATTTCTGCCAGAAATGAGCTACACTGGACAAGCCAGTTCAGCCTTTGCCTCCTGTTTTTCCCTTCAAACCCAACATTAGGAAAGTCTTCCAGGATGAGCATGAGTAGCAATCCAACTGGAGACAGCCAGAGGAGCCAGGAGGCAAAGGGAACCACTGGCAAGGGTTTCCAGTTGTGGGGCCACCACAGCAGTGCAGCCTGCCCTTCACTTGTGCTCTCACGTGTTTTATTCTTTACCACTGTGGGTCCCTGGTGCCAGTGGCAGATGATGATCCTGTAGTGATGAAAGCAAAGCAAAAATATAGGGAAGCATCTCTCCTTTTTGTGTTGCATTTTAGAGAAAGCTGCTTAGCCCCATTTCAAAGACTAATATGAAAAAAGTGCAATTAAATCCTTGAAAAACTGACAGATCAGCAAAACAAAACCACCCGGAGGAGCGCACGATTGAGCCTCATTAAGGAAGAGTTCAGTCTGTTTTTAAAACCTTTCTTAACATTTAGCTGGTACCGCTCAGCAGCCGCCACTCCCAACGCGCCTGGTGCAATTAGTGTCAGAACGGAAAGGAAAAAATCAGCCTAGGAACAGGAGTTAAAGCACCGGATCCAGGCAAGGGAAAAAGGTTTGGCTGTAGTGAAGCCACCTGAATTTGGCCCCCTCCTCGGGGTCTGTGCAGCGCTCAGCCCCGCTCCACGTTCTCTCTCACACACACGTGTGCTCCTCACGGGCACGCCTGGGCTGCGCAGGGTCTGTGCCCAGCCCCTCCCTGTCCCCCAGCGCTCCGCACGGCGGTCACAGCCCTGGCGAGGCCAGCTTCACCAGCATGGACAGTAAATTACACCCACCCCAACGGCAATTACAGCCACTGCCCTGGACAATAAGGAAACGGAGACGGGGACAAATCCTGTGCTGTCCTGGCCAGCGGCTCGGGCGGGCGGAGCGGGCAGTGCTGACTAACCCCACGCGCCGTCTCGCCGGCCCAAACAGGACCCGACACAGCCCAGACCTATTCTTCTGCAGTGGGGGTGGGGATGGAGTGCATGGGAGATGGAAAAGATGGCAGAGAGATGAAGCCATTTTATTAAATCAGGCAAATTCTAATTTATTCTGGGGAGATGGAGGAGAGAAAATGGATTCATTCTCAGCATGCACACTCCGTATCATCTGATCCAATCCTCAGTGCCTCGCCAGAGGGGGAGGGGGCCTCGGCCGGCTGCAGTGCTCCCACAATCAGAGAAAAAGATTAAAAAACAGGATGATTCTCCTTTTGGATTGTAC
Source organism: Chloebia gouldiae (assembly GCA_003676055.1). NCBI lineage: Eukaryota > Metazoa > Chordata > Aves > Passeriformes > Passeridae > Chloebia > Chloebia gouldiae. The sequence continues at coordinate 76,529 of QUSF01000162.1, read as the reverse complement.
AGCAGTCACAGGGGAAAAGGCTTTTCCTGGGAGCGTGAGGTGCCATGCCCGGCTGACAGCCGTGCCAGGGATTGGGGGTTTGCTCCTCGGGGACGTGGAACGGGCAGCACAAGGTCCAGGGCCCAGCACAGCACATGCACCACGCAGGCACAGGAGGCAGAGACACACGTGGAGGAACATCCTGAGGGATCCTGCACGCTGCTGTTTTTGGTGTTCACCCCAGCACGCCCCTCACAGCTGGCAGGGTAATCACCATCATTCTTCACCAGCAAGAGATGCTGGAATAGAAGTGCCATGTGGGCAGCACTGAGGAGGTTGGTGGGACCTCAGGCACCTGCGGGACCATGCACTAGTGCAGAGCACCACCAGAACACCACTGGTGCATGTGACCAGGGACACTTCAGGCTGCTCATGCCGCAGCCAGTACAGTGCTTCCACAGATCTCAGCAGAACTCAGGAGCTGAGCTCCTCTGTGGCTCCAGCCAGTGCTTCGGGAGCCAAGGAGCCCACCAGATGCAGCCAGGCTGGAAACCAAGAGTGAGGCATCCCTTGTGGTAGGATGGCTCAGGTTATCTGAAATGACACAGGCTGCCAAGAGCCGCCACGGGCTCTTGATCTGGGGATGGTGGGTTGTGACAGTCAGGTGGGGACACCTTTTGCAGAGATGTTTCCAAGGGGAGTTGATATCCAAGCTCTGTGTTTGCTGGCTAAGTGTGATTGGGCACAGCTGCCTGACATGCAGAAGCCAAAGAAACTCCTGCTCTAGAGAAGAAATGTCACCGGACAGTACTGCATTTTTGGAACAGGGACTGAGTGAAAATGCAGACGTTTGGTTAAACAGCACTGAAGAAAAGCAACAGAGCTCCTGCTGCAGAGGACAGCCATCTCTGGGGCTCAGGGGCCAGCCATCCCACAGAAGGAACAGACACCTGCTGCCCCTCGCTGCCCACACAGGGGACAAGGGCACTTAGGGACGGACATGGACAATGCCAGCGCATCTGGAGAGAGGGGGAGGAGAGATGCTGCTGCACCATGGGCACCAAGGTACCGCCCAGTCCAGAAGTAACTAGAGGAAAATGAGAACACCACATAATAAATTACCAGTGGCCCAGTAAGTCCAGAAAAACAAACAAGATCTTGGGTGAATTAGAAGAATGCCAACCCTGGCCAGGGCAGAATGCCTTGGGCCTCATTGTCCTGCACAGGAATCATTCTAGTTATGCTTGCAATGATTAAATGAACTCTTTATAAAACATCCTTCTGAAAATACTCCCCTCCAGGAGCCCCCCTCCCTAAAACCACCAACACTCATCCCAGCTCAGACTGGGGCCTTGGGGGAACAGCTTTGCAGGAGGGAAAAGGCCAAGAGCCTGGGAAGAGGGGCCAAGGTGCAGCACAAATTCCAAACATGAGAAATTCCTGTTTTGCATCCAACTCCAGCAGGAGCAGTGAAGCTGATTTTATGACTTATTTATTTATTTTGTCTTTGATGAACAGAAGGTTAATATAAGAACAACTCCTTGGCAAACCTTTAAGGATAATTCAAGCGACACTGATGTGAATCAATGTTCCCTTTGTGAACGCATTACTTGGCAGAAACTGGCTTTTTGTAACCCCCTTAAACCTAGCTGGCAAAACAAAAAGAGAAAAAAAAACGTCCTTCAAACAAAAGGATGAGGTGAAAATAAAGAGAGAGTCGACTGCACTTTATTCTCTTTCACAGAAGCAAATGGATTTGGTGCTTTTTATACATTAATCAATCAATATCACTGACTGTACATCAGCGGCGCAGCCAAGTTATGAATGACCTTTCTGGCAAAGAGGACACTTTTAATGCTCATAAGACTGCTCATAGCTTAGCAACTTTCCGAATTTATGCCTGCATGATTACCCCTCGGAGGCAGGCGCCCGTGAGCGCCGCACTGGATATGACAAGGTTCGTCCTTGCCAATTTGTGCAGAAGGAAGGGGAACGGGTGGTCAGCTCGCCTGGCCAGTGCTTTGGAGCAGGAGGAGACCAGCAGGCCCCTGACCCTGCCAGGCCAGCACAAAACAACCCATGAGTGACCCTCCACGCCACACACGCAGGGAACAGGAGGAGCCAGGAGTGGGTGCTGTGGAAGGAGAGGTGGCTGCGCAAGTGAAGTGGAACGGGCGCTGAGCATGGCTGGCAAAGGCCAAATTAATCCCATTGTTTGGCCACAAAGGAGGCAGCAAAGTAGCACTGGAGGCCAAGGAACAATCCCAAACACTCAGCCCTAATTCAACCTTCATCACCATGAAAAGGGGATGGAAAAGGCCAAAATGCTTCGGTTTAATTGGTAACCAAATGCAAGAGCTCCCCGAGAAGGTGCAGCAGCGCCGGCACAGTGAACACAGAGATGGAAGTCACATCGGGCTGCGCTCCTGCTGCCCTAACCCTCACCCTGGCGAGTGTGTGGGGCCATGCAGGGCCCCACACACATCCCAGAGCAACACTGAGATCGACGGGTTTGGGGCCCCAGGCTGGGGCACGGAGGGCACGGAGTGGGGATGGGGGTTGCACCATGTGGAGAGGCCAGCACGTCCCTGCAGACCAGGATAAACCTGCACCTGATGCTGACAGGGGAGAGAGCACCTGTGCAGAACAGAGCCATTTATTTAATGAAGTGACCACACATGAATGAAAAGCCTGAAAAGGAGTAGGAGGAAGTACAGAGAAGGAGGGGGCTCAGGCTCTTTGCACTGAAGGTGGCCTTCACAGGAGCATCCAAGTGAAGGTTCAGTAGAGTCAGACCAACACTGCTCTCTCACTCACCACTCCTGGAAGGACTTACATGGAAAAGGGAAAAAAATGCAAATTGGAAGCAAATATGGATAATAATTTCTCATACAGCTCCCAATTAACCTTTGGAACTTGTGGCCTCAAGAAATCATTGAGGTCAAAACAAAATACATGGCAAAGGCATCGAGACGTGCAACTTGGAAAAGGAAACTGAGTATTTGGACAAAAGAGAAATCCTCTTGCTTAAGGGCATGAACTGAATTTTAGTAGGAACAAGGATAAGACCTCAATTTGGGTAGGTTATTATTTGTTTATGGGCCCCCAGACTTCCCTCTGGATCAGTCAGAGCAGGCAGGACACTGGTGCTGACAGGCACGTTATTAGCCAATCTCAGAGTTTTAGTGGAAAAATAAATGCATGTGGTAGCTCCTTTGCAGGCAGTTCTGAGGACGGTAATGTCATCACCAGAGGATCAATAGGCCTCGCAGCAGGGACAGGAAGCAAGTGCATTTCAGAAGTACAGGCAAACACAAGACCAGAGCAGGGACACAGGAGAGTGGCCCAACGTGCACACCACAGCAGGGGGAATGCTGGAGCGGGGCAGGCCAGGGGTCAGTGCCAGCCTGAGCCAGCTGCTGCAAAACCTTGTTTCACAAATCATCCCCCTGATAATGTATGGAATCTCATTTTGCCTATGGCTTGTACAGAAAAAAAGGAATCCAATCCATAACCCAAGCTGTATATCTCTTGCAACTAAATCCACAACCTACAGATTAGAGGTGGAGGACACTCCACTCACATGGACATTGCACCTCTGGGACCATGCTGCAGTACCGGCAATGTCTTCAAAGCTTTACTGATTCACCCCTCACAGGGACAGACCTTCAGTCTTTAACCTGCACCACTGCAACAACCACCTCCAAGTCCTCAGGAGAACAGTTCTCTATTCTAAATTGTGCAGGAGAAAGGGGAAAAGAGAAACAGGGAAGAGAAGCAGAAGGTGCAGTGAGCACCATGCACTGTGCATCGACAGCAGAGCTTCAGGGACAGAGTACCAAGAGACAGGGATGCCACTCTTGAGTCCCAGGGAAAACAGAGCTCAGGGAGATGCTGATCTCTGACAGCTGGGCTTCAGTCTGGCTGTGGACTTTGCTTGAATAGAGAGAAAAAGCAGAGAAGAAGAGGGACAAGGAGCCTCAGAGTGTTGTACTACAGCATCTGGTGATACTTCCTCCTTTACTTTTCCTAAGTGGAAAGGGCTTTAAGATGCAGTAGAACAAGAAAAACATCCTAGAACAAGTCAGCTGTCAGAGCTTCCTCTCTTTCTGCTTAATGAAAGCCATGAGCTCCCCAGGACAAGTGGTGGCTGGAGCAGGATGGAGTTTCTGAGATTCCTGCCACGGCTGGGTGCTGCTGCCGCGTGCCTCCCCAGCCCAGCGCTTCCTTCCGCAGGCGCCTCCCGCTGCATGAACCAGATGCTGGAGGCTTTTTCTGCTACAGCCCCCCTTTACCAGGGGCACAGGAAAAAAGTCACAACCAACTTTAATAAAAACAAAATTAAAATGATTAAACCTTTCATATCCTTTTGAGATTATCTCTTTGCTGCTGGTTGGGCAAAGCAGAGCTAAGGCATAAATGCTCTTGACTTTAAACTCAAAACCAACTAAAAAAAAAATCAAAACAAAAAACCAAAGGAAATCTCCTTTTGCCAGATATTAAAGAGAACCAACGTTATCCCTGGATTCTGTTGACTCAGACCTCAACAGCCCCATGGTGCCCCAAATGCAAAAGGACAGGGAGATGCTGCTGGGATGGGAATGGGGCTCTCCAAAATGCAGGTGGGAGAAAGAATGCAAGGATGGAACAGATAGAAATCATGTTACAGGGCAGTATCAGGAAAGAAAAGACTCCTAGAAGTTTCTCAAACCGCTGGACTATCCTCATGCGCTCAGGCCTTCTGAAGGAGCCAACTGAATGCAGCCACCATGACCCATGGCTGCTAGAAACACTTTTGCTGGATTTCAGTGACCATTAAAGCAATGTGAAACTAAAGCAGAACCAAAAGCTTCCCCCTGTGACCACGGAGGAGAGACTCTCTCACCTGTCCAGACTTGGGATGGCCCCCAGCGGAGAGACCTTGCCAGAAATTCTGCAACTCTGTTAAGAACTTGCTGGAAAAGTAAAAGGTCCCGAAGCCATTAAATGCATTAAAAAATGAAAAAAAATCCAAGGTTCAGCAGAACAACAAAGGGGAAGGCAAAAAACTGTCCTCTAAACGAACACATGTGACACAAGACCTTGGAAAACAAGAGATAATCCTGCATGTGGGGGTAGCTGGTGGGGTTGGCAGGGAGATCAGAACTGCTGCAGTAAAGGGAACTGCAAGTTCCAGCAGCCCAATACACACATGGCCCAGGGCTGTTTGCCTCTGTGCTGGGCCACATCTGCTGCTGCACCATGGGTGAACATTGCCTCGGAACAGTCCCGCTCCCTGTGTCTCAGGAGATGACAGGAAGGGATTTCCCCCTGGACAAGAGCTGCTGCCACCCGCAGCTGCAGCACACGCCCTGGAGAAGCCGTGGTGCACACGACAGGGCCCCTGCCCCGACAACCTGCGGCTGCTCTGACCATGCACACACCCGTGGTGTGGCTGGACTTACATGCAGCACTTTGCAAACAAAGCTGAGCAGGCTGCTCTCGGGGGCTACAGATCACATATTTGGAAAGACACTATCAATTTCTGGAGAGTGACAGCTAAAAAGCCCTAGAGACACAGATGAAGCTGGGCAGCACTTGGTGTTTGCACACAGGAGCTCAGGCTGTAACCTGGGCTGGCAGATTACGAAATGTGTCAATCAAGGACAAGCCTGGAAATCACTTTCCCAGCCCTCTGCAAGGGCCGCACATTTCAGATATATAAGTGTGGCATCATCAGCAGAGCCAGATCTACAGAGTGGTTTTGACTGGCAGATGCTGTAGCATGGACCCTGTGTGCTCTTTTCCTGCAGGCACCATATGGGTGATCTGCTTGGTAAGTTTTCAATTGCTCTGTGAAACCAAGTCCTATGAAAAACTGGAGAGCAATTACAAATCAAACTGGTGATTTATTTCCCAAAGCCTCCATTACCTCCATCAGAAGTTGGAGACTGACAGGTGTCCTTAAGAATGACCACACTGTCTTTAATGGAGACCAAGTGGACAACAAAATTACTTTAAGCAGGGAGAAATGTAATTTATCACTACCAATTTTTACGTCGAAAGTCTTAAAGTTCTACTGGAAGTAGAGAGTCTGCCATCATGAAAAATCCACCCCAAAAGTACATCTCATACCCCTGATGTAACAAACTCCATGAATAATTACTCCATGCTTGATGATGATGAAGGAATTGCACGACTCAGTGCACAGAGGTGCAGCAACCAAATGAGCACCCTGCTGTCTGCAGGCGACACAGGCAGAGTCAGGCTGAGGAGTGATGCTGAGGCTGAGAACTACTATTTTTAAACCACGTGGGGTTTTCTCATCTGAACCGCTTTGGCTATACTGTAGCTCTGTTTATGTACTTGGTTTCATTAAAGATGCACATCCCGATTTCAGTCTGCAGCTCCCAGCCCTGTGAAAGGTCAAACACTGATGCACAGGGGAGATGTGGGCAAACAGTGCACCTCTGCCTGTGGGGCAGAGGGAGGGGGAAAGCAGGGCCCTGAGGCATGCCCCCCTTCCAAGGAGCCAGCAGCTTTCCAGGGGTTCTCAGAGCGGAGCTTTGCAGTAAAGGTGCTCCTCAAAATAACTGTGATCCACCTGTTTGGAGCAGGGTGTGGGCTGGCAGAGGGTGCTGCAGCAGGGCTGGGCACGGGGGCAGAGGTGGCCTCCCCAGCCCCTGTCCCAGCAGGACAGAGGGGCTGCTCACAGCCTTTGGTGTCCAGCAAGGGCTCCCGAGTGCCAGCCCTGCTCCTCCACAAAGCCCCAACAAGAATCCTGGGCTGCGAGGAGATGGTGGCCAAGGCTTTGGCAGCAATGAGAAGGATTGCTGTGACAGTGTGGCCACCACAGGGACTGGCCTCTGCGACAAAATGGGCAGAGCTGGTGCAGGCAGGGAGCACGGCCACCTGACGGACACCTAAAGGATTCTGTCCCACATGGTGGGAAGAGTGGGCAAAGGCCTTCTGCTCCTCCCGCAGGAGGACACTATGGAAAGGGAGAGCAGAGATGGAAGACAGGAGTCAGGAGAAACAGGTAAGAGAGGTAAGGGAGGAAACGAATTAAGGGCGACCAGCACTTGGCCCGGGGGACACCGGCTGAGCAGTGGGGGCCCACCAGCCCCACCTGTGTGGGGGGCACATGGAGAGGAATGCGATGGGGAAAGCAGGGGCACCATGTGCTGCACACAGAGCAGAATCCCGCTCTGACCAACGACCCTGTGCACGGCTGCCCGAGATACGGAGAGGTGTGGTGCTTGATGCCTTCTGGGATGAAAGAAACACTTCCCAAGTAGAATGAAAATTCGATACAGGTTGTTTCACATTTGTTTCTGTCATTATCTAATGAGCTGTAAGTGCATTCATCCAACATCTTGAGAACATTTTGGTTTTTATTATGGTCACTCTTTCTTTACTTTTTTCTTCTCTAAACCCCCATCATTAAAAATCAATTAGCTTATGGGTAACATTACACAGGGGCTGCTGCTGCAGTAAGGGGCTGACATCTGCAGTGGCAGCAGCTCAGATACCACAGCAAGAGATGTCCAAAAATACCCTGAGAGGACAATACCCCCCACCCTGAAGCTGTGCTCTCTCTGATCAACAAACCAGCTGAACTTCCAGCTGCTCCCCCATCTCCCACATAATGAGCACGCTTCTCAAAGCACAAAGAAAAGTTTAATTGTCTTTAATTATCCAGTTCAAGGAGGATTGGGTTTCCTGCCTGATGTCCATATAATTTCCCTGCCAACAACTTCATCATCCCTTTACTGGAAGTGGAGGGCAGATCCTAATACACTTCCCCAAAAGACACCCAGTTTTTGGAGAGGGCTGAGGGGCTGGCATAGGCAGGGATAAAGGTCCCTGTGTCCCTGGAGTGGCTGCTCAGGCTGCCTGTGCTTCTGCAGGGTGGGAGGGAGTGAGATGCAACTAATGTGCAATCAAGAACCACCACAATTACAAATGTAAATGAACAGGCAATTGGCACTGACCTTTGCAGATTGTTAGAGGACTAATTAAGGTGTGATCAGAGCTCTCTTCCAACAGATTGAGATGCATCTACACAAGCAAATATCTACTCACTGTCTCCAGACAGCACTGCTTTCTCCTACATGGTTGCATGCAGCAGCGAGCAGGTACACACAGAGTAGGTACACACAGAGTAGGTACACACAGAGTAGGTACACGCAGAGCAGGTACACGTGGAGCAGGTAGAGCAGGTACACACAGAGTAGGTACACATGGAGCAAATACACACGGAGCAGGTACACACGGAGCAGGTACACACGGAGCAGGTA
>QUSF01000162.1:0-68048 GCA_003676055.1 Chloebia gouldiae | reverse complement strand
GAGCAGGTACACACAGAGCAGGTACACACGGAGCAGGTACACACGGAGCAGGTACACATGGAGCAGGTACACACGGAGCAGGTAGAGCAGGTACACACAGAGCAGGTACACACGGAGCAGGTACACACAGAGTAGGTACACATGGAGCAAATACACACGGAGCAGGTACACACGGAGCAGGTACACACAGAGCAGGTACACACGGAGCAGGTACACATGGAGCAGGTACACACGGAGCAGGTAGAGCAGGTACACACAGAGTAGGTACACGTGGAGCAGGTAGAGCAGGTACACACAGAGTAGGTACACACAGAGCAGGTACACACGGAGCAGGTAGAGCAGGTACACACAGAGCAGGTACACACGGAGCAGGTACACACAGAGCAGGTACACACGGAGCAGGTACACATGGAGCAGGTACACACAGCACTCAACCCCAGCACTGGCGCTCCGTGCACACCAAGGGGCCGGAGCAGAAGGGGAATGGGGCGACTCCACTGCATGACACGAGGCCACAGGACAGAACTGACCACTGCACTTGGACTGCAGCAAAGAGTCACTGTCCCTTTGTGCCCCAGCAGAGATGTGTCACAGAGCAGAAAACTGCCATGCAGGAGTGCCTGCCAAGGTGTCTGAGCCCAATATCGAATACCACAGAGGCGCCTTATCAAAAGCCAGTGGGGAAAAGTCCACCCAGTGGTCAGGAAACAACAATAAAATCCTTGGTGGGGACACAGGTGAGACCCTGCAGGAGGGCAGGAGGAGATGCAGGGCACAGACTCACACTGTCCCCGTGCCCCACAGATGAGTGTCCCCACACCTGGGGGGACGTAATGGGATCAGAATGAGTGGGAAATGGGAGCACCCCTTCTCCCCCTTGGGGTTACAGCAGCTTCTCATCCTGACCTGACTTCCATCCCTGCAGGGATGCCTGGCCCAGCACGCCAGTGAGGTGTCCCACTTCGACCAGCTGAACAATGGGCTCCAGGAGTGTTTGAAATGACTTAAAGTGACTTGCAAAACTGATCCAAGATACCCCCTTTGCCTTCTGCAGCCTTATTCTTGCTTGCATTCATAACCTTTGAAATACAGTATGATCAAGAAATTGTGTGTCTTGTTTGCTGTCAGCTTTTGTTAAAGAACCAACAAGCTTAAAGGAAATTAAAATATTTGTAAATTGAGCTTTCCTTTCAGTGACTTTCAGGACTTTTACTTCAAAAATAATACATTTTTTTAAATAGTCACCAAACTGTTTTCCCTCCCAGCCAGTCAGCTCCTGCCCTCCCAGTACCTGCCATGTCCTAATCTGGGCAGCCGGATGGCAAAGATAAGGTTTGTACAGTAAAAGACAAGGCAAACAGAAATTTCTAGAGTAAACAAGGTTTCCAAGGTTGTTCTGTCTATCACAAAGGGCACGGATGGTTTCCCCTCTCTGCTCACTTTGCATTTAAGCAGCTCACAACGCACAGCCATGCCCAAAGAACCCTTCTGAATTGGGGATGTTTTCCTACGGCGGAGCACGGCAGCAGGGCTGCCAGAGCTGCTGTCCCCCCGGGCTGGTGCGGCAGCCACCGCGCTCCCGCTGCCACCGCCACCTTTGGGAAGCCTCTTCCATGCTCCCGACTCCGCTGGGCCACCAAGGTCACAATTGGGCACAAGACTGAATTTAACTCTTAATGAAAAATCTCCTGTCACACTCTTGGGGTGTTTTGGGTTTACTTCAGATCCTCATTACTCACAGGCATAACAGCAACGAGACCCAGATGTGAATTCAAGGGACATTTCTGGAAACCTGCATGTTTTCCCTCAGCTGCTGCTGCTGTCCCTTCTCAACCCTTTCAGCCAAGAGCCCTTCCTTGTCTCCACACAAATTCACTGCAGAATGCCAGTTCCCCTGAGAGGCTATTTGTAGGATTTACCCATTTTCACAGCAGTCACAGAGAAAAGTCCTGCTTGAAGCGATGAGGTTTTTGCTGGCACACCCCAGCTCCAGCACCACTGTGCCTTGACAGCACACAAACCACTGACCCAGGATGATTCTCCTCTTCCTGCCCAAGAGGGCTTCAGGAGACCTGGGTTTTTCAGAACATTAAATAGTCTCAACCCTTTATATAACTAAACAAAGTACCATCTCTACTCCATGCAGCCTAGCTGCTCCTGTTAGGCACACTAACTCTTGCTGGATTCGTAGCTGCAATTCCTGCCCTATGATCTGTGTGAGCAAATGTTTCATACAAGCCCTTCACTTTAGAGGAGACATGGAAAACAGACGTGGCAAACTCGCATGTCCTGCCCACCCCTTTTGCCCAGCTCCTTCTCCCAGTCCAGTGGCTGAAGTACCAGAAATCAGTGCCAAGCTGGCACAGCTTATGCTGGTGCTCAGGGCATCACTTGATTCATTGCAAAACATCTACTGGAGCACTGGTTTGTTGAGTTGTCCAGATATGATAACATCTTCAGATACTCACACAATATTCCAGGGTTTAAGACACCGACCCGAACGAACACATACATGTCAGCATCCCAAACCCTACCTCCGGCAGGTGGGATTGCTGAAGTGTGTTACTGATAAACTGTGTCAGCCCACAGAGGGAGCAGAAACAGCAACGCCACCAAGTTTGTCACCAACAGCACAGCGGGTCGGATGCCAGTCGCCCACCCCTGCGGCACCGGCCCCGCTCGCGCCCGGGCAGCAGCACTCACCAGCCTCGGCTGCCGGACTCTTGCGTATGGTGAAGATCTGTCCCAGGTCCTCCTCCTCTTCAGGAAGGCCTTTCTGGAGGCGCTGTAGCTTCCGGAGGCTTTCACTCCGCTGGTGTTTCATGGAGCGCACGTGCTGGATGAGGTTCAGCTTGGCCTTGGTGGAGTAGTTACACAGGACACAGTGGTAGTAGCAGCTTTCACCTTCGACCCCGCTCTCGTGGTGCTGCAGGTGCTGTGCAGAACAAAGCAGACGTACGTCAGTGACCTTCATCATCCCCTGTCTCCTGGGTTAGTCCACTGGAAACTGCTAAAGGCCACCTGGGAATTTGTTAAAGAACCACACTTTGACACAGATCCAGTGAGACAACGCCTGTTTGCTCCCAAGGTATTACACCATCTCCTGCTGAAGAGCATGAAAACCAAAACGCACTGAAGGGGGCACAAAGCACAGATGGACACAGCCAACATCATCTCCCTCAGTGAGGGAAAGCACCAGACCCAGCAGTAACACCTGCTCACAACACACTCAGGGCTCATTCCTTCACACTCAAAGCTTGTCCTGGGAGGGGATCCAACTGCATAACAAACTCAAAATTAAATTTGGTAAATTCTCATGGAAAACTAGGAAGAGTAAAACCAAAGCAGCCCTAGAACACAACAAACCCATTAGATAAAGAGGTCCTGCACACAGTGTATGGCAGCAGAGTGCAGAGCCATCCTGTCCCTCATCCAACTCTCTGCTCTCTGGCATCCAGGTTTTACTCCCTTGGATCAGGAAGGAAGCAGCAGCCTGGCCTGTAAGATGGCTGTGACAGAGACCTCGCCTGAAAAGCCAACGGTGAGCAGACAGCCAGGTACCACCGTGAGAGGCCAGCGCCTGGAAAAACCCTGTTCCCTCCCGAGCTGTGCGGTCACACCAGTACAGCTCATTCTGCATTATCATACCACAGTTATTTGCCAAAACCTATCAATCCCCTGCTACAGAAGTCCATGCCTCTGGGGAAAAAAGCAGCCATTTCCTGTCATGGATCCCACAGATGTGGAAATTCTTTCTTAGAAGCAGAGGGTAGAATTCACCCTGCACAGCCACACTGGCTGCCACAGCACAGCTGCTGTCCCTTCCCCCTGAGCAGCAGGAGGTCACAGGAACTTTCCCAATTCCACAGTAATGGCTCTCACTAGCTGAGAAGAAATAAATACCAAGGTGAAACAACACGAGATCCTTCAATGAAGGCCTTTGGTGTTTCCATGACACACCTAACAGTTCAGCTGTGCAATACTGCCTGCCAGCTCCTTCCATCCAGCCCCAAGACCTCCTTGAGTCTTTGTGTCATCTCATGAAACTCTTTTCTTGACACACACTTGGCCTGAGGCACAAGTACAGTGATTTGGACATGATCTTGAGGTTTGTCAATCAAAAATATTGCCTACGTGCAGCCAGGACCTGCTGGTAAAAAAATCTGATGCTTATTATCTCAGTTACAGCTGAGATAAGATTAAAGACACATATTACCCAGCGCTGTGTGCCTTGCTCACACAGAGGAAGGAGAGCCCTCTGAGTCTAGGAATGATTAAAAATAGGATATGAGCTGATGCTGAGGCTTCTCATTGGAAGAGCACGGAAAGAGAATAAATGTATTCTAGATCTGGCTAATTAGACTAGCCTCTTTTGGGATCACGATGTATTTAATTAAATTCACTGTAATATTTGAAGAATCCACGAGGGCACTAATCCCACTGGTGCCCTCAAAAGATTTTTTGCTGTTTTCCCTTATAAGAACTTCTTCCTCATCTCATTTCTATTGTTTGCATGCGTTACCCTCTTCCTGAGCCAGAAAAAGACGAAGGGCTTAAGGCAGGAAAGGTCAGCGAGCCCGCCGCGGGAGTCGGGCGCCCATCCCCGGCGGCCCAGCCTCGCCAGCCCGGCTCGGCCCCGGCCCTGCCGCGGCCTCCCAGCCCCGTCTCTGCTGGCCGTCGCTGGCTCCCGGTGCCGCTCCCGGTGCCGCGGCAGCGCCGTGCCCGCCGGCCGCCAGGCCCCATCCCACGAACGGGCTCGGCAAGTGCCCACGGGCTCGGCGGCAGCTTCTGCGCCGAGCCACAGAAAACCCCCAGTGAGCAATTAGAGAAAAATCCGGTCATGGGTTCAAGGAAATATTAAGGACATGGTCTCTGTGGAACCAGAGGCAAGTCTACACTGCTCTCATACAAAAGGGGGGTTTAGGAAAACATTTGTTTTAAACAGTTTAATAAGTGTGTCTTATTTTATGCTCTTCTTTTGCTTCCTCTCAAACACCTCTTGTGCTGGGGTCAGCCTCACCTGCCTATGGTGTTGGAGGAGTCACAGGCTGAGGGTGCCACCAAGCACAGCCTGGGCACAGCATTGCATGCACCTGATTCAACCCATCCTCCAGCAGAGGAAAGGAGCAGTCCAGAGGAAGAAGACGAAGACATGAGCGCCGAGCCAACCCGAGCTGTGAGCTGCTGGAGGCCATGAATGTAGTCCAAGTACGTGTAGTTATTGCCCATCATACTGTTAAACTTCCCCCTTGTGAGAATTTATCCGTATCACAGGAAACAAATTCAAAATACTAAACCAGAACCTTGTTAGAAGACAAATCAACTTGAAAATCAAAAGAATATATTGTTCCAAGGAAAACCAACCAACTTCTGTCAGAAAACATTGATTTCTGTGAGTCTAAGGGGGTGTTCCCCCCCTCCCTCTCCACAATAGGAAACTTCCAACATCTGGTTCTTCACGCATGGCATGCAAAATATTGATCAGGGTGAGTCAAAGCTACACTTTAAATCAGAAACAGAGAGAGGAACGCTCTGATGGAAGCCATACGGCTCACGAGTGCAGCTCCCCGGGGGACACGGGTGTTCCTGACGGCGCACCAACTGCGCCTCACCAGCACCTACTCCCACACGCACCACGCCAAACCAGCCTGTCTGCCGGGGGCAGCTGTCCTCACAGGGGCTAGCACAGCAGGGTCCTGCTCAGAGGCCTCGTCTCCCTCCTGTGCCCCAGCTCTGTGCCAGCCACCCCTCGGTGTCCCCCAGCCCTGCCCTGGCCGGTGCCACCACACTGACTGCCCAGCCATCATCTCCAGCGTCTGCCTCAGCACTGCTTTCTTCTGCTAAGCAGTAAATGCTCACTGGGCATGACCATGGAAATCCCATTTTTAAGCATAGTAAGGAATGATGCTACAGTCAGTTCTTGTTTCTCTCCCTCCATCCTTCACATACCCCAAACTCTTGTTTATTTTACCTCTCTCCTTTGCCCATCTTAGGCTGCCTCACCCACAGTACTTTTCAACAGTCATGGAACTGAACATGACACTGCATCACCCTGCCTGACTGCAGGCAGCCCCCTCAGCCCACGCCACGTACCACAACAATGCTCCTTGGAGCTGAGACTCTAGTACCCAGGACTGAGACCCTGAGCTGCTGCTGTTACACACATAATGGATTCTCCTGAACACCTCTGTAGCTGTTCCTGCAGTTCAATATTCACCATCTGATTTCTAACCTTTTCTGCATCTTTTAAACATTAAAACATATTTTCAATTTTAAAAGATGGTAAACCATTATCTGCTCAAAATCTCTTCTGTGCAAAGTTTATTCAGCCACGGTGCAATGAGCCTGATTCTGATGGAGACAGGACAGACCCTACCAAGCACTGCCAGGGGCACCAGGGTGTTTTCCACTCCCTCTCTGCCATGTTAAACAGCTCAGTTGCTGTTCTGGGGGACATCTGACCTATAACCTCAACCCACGAGGGACATGCAACAACACTTTGAACTATCTATCTCGTGCTTTGGATGTTTATTATTCAATAGAAAAAGGGCCTGTTGCTATGCAGCCTTAAGTGGCACAAAGCTTTCCCTTCAGAGGCCCTGAATGCTGCCCAGGACAAGCCCATGCCCTCAGCACCAGGAACCCCCCAGGTCCTTGCTTTGCACTCAAGAGGGGGAACACCCCATCACCACCCCCAGGAGGTGTCCATGCTACAAAAGCAGTAGAACATGTGAGAAAACTCTCTCCAGACCTGGGAATGGACTCTGCTCTGCAGACTTTGGCAGGACAACCAGCAGCAGGAACTCTGTCACTGCCCCAAGGGCAGGCAGACGCTGGTCCCCAGCTGCCCAGAGGGATCCCCTGCACATGTCTGGGTGTCTCTGGGCAGGAGAAGCAGGTGAGGTAACAGCACTGGGAGCCAGAACCCAAAGCGGGAAAATCAGCTCATAAAGGCTGCACAGCAGCAAACCAGCACGGAAAAAGGAACGCTGTTCCTCACCCTGGCTGTGACAGGACCGCTGGCTGCAGCCCTGCGGGTCCTCAGCGCTCCGGGGCTGCGCACAGCCTGTCAGGCATGGCCCCAGCGAGCTCCCCGCCCTCCTGCTTGCACAAACATCCTCTTCCTCACCACTCTGACCATTCTGTAGAGCCAGGTGCTGTGTGGGTCACTGACACAGGCTGCAGAAACCTCCTCCGCATCACTTCCGAGCACTCCCACATCACAGGATACCCTGCCATGAAAACAAAGGCCACTCCACTACCCGGAGCTTCTTGAAAAAGAAGTTGTCAGACTTCAACATCTTTGGCAGAGATTTTCTCCACATGTAACACTTTTCCTGCCTCTGAACTCAGCACTCAGCTCTGTTAGGATGGGTAACGCTAGCAGTGATTTCAAAGAATTGACAGATGCAGCTGGGGAAGAAGGAGCCAAAAATCTGCTGGAAGGTCACAAAAGCCATGGAAAGAAGCAGCACCACAGAGGTGCACTGCGCTGGCTCTCTCCTACAAGTACTGATGTCTGAGCAGCCCCAGTGACCAGAACCAGCACACAGACCCAGGGAGAGCCTCGGCGTTTACTCAGAGAGCTACTGGAACCACTTCAGCCCTGCCAGTGCATCTGCAGCACAGGAGAAAACCCAGAGACCGACTCTTCCTTGGGGTGAGGTCAGACAGGGGTAATTAGTCACAGCCTTGGTAGCAAACACTTCAGGTGCCAGTGAGGACTGTACGCCCCTGGGGAGGGACAGGAGGTGACCCTTATAGCTGTAGCTATGGGTCACCACAGAAAGGGACCTGACCCTGCTGCAGACCTCAGAGGCCTCGTGAGCTTCTCTTGGCCCCCGTGTGCCTCTGATGTGCTGCACGAGATAAATCACACAGCCCTGCAAGAGAGGAATCTGAATTTTTAATGAAAGTCATGTGGATGCAGCTGTCTGATCCTGGTCTGTTCCAAGTACTCCATAAAAGTCAGGGCTGGCCCATCCATCTTGCTCTCCTTTCACACCTGCAGCCCCAGCTGGAATTTCCTGGAGCCGGGGAGCGCGGGCGGGCAGCGCACAGTGGGACCTGCTGGCTGCCGCTGGGGAGGCTGCAGTGCCAACAGCCTCCCCCATCCTCCTGCCAGGGGGGAAAATCGATCCTGCATCCAGCAGGTTCAAAAGCTGAACTTCTGCTCTTTCATATCCAAACAGCATGCGGAATTGTTTACTGCTTCCAAAGGAGCAGTGCTACAAACCCTTCCCTCCTCCTGCCTCCGTGCATCACACTTCCATGGTGCAGTGCCAGTGCTGGTGCTCAGGCTCCTTTGCCCCTGACCTTCTGCAGCTGAGCTTGTGGAAACTGCTCTCTGACTCTTTCTTACCTAGAGGCTAGAGATGTAGCACTCCCTGCTGCCACAGAGGCTGAGGTACCAGTCCAAGTTCCCAAATTACACGGAAAGGCCTGAAGAGCAGACACAGCTGCCCCTATTAACAGCCCATCCCTGTGCCCCACCCCATCTGTATTTTCTGAGCCCTCCAGCCGTGGCTGTCAATAAGTGAACGCCACAGATGTTCTCCTCGTTAGCCATGTGGCTGGTGCTAGCCATGCTGCAAGGTTTTGGGTTCCCCCACAAACCCAAAAGCGACCCAGCAAATGGGGTTTGCTCCACCAGCCCTTGAATTCTCATTAAAAGCCAAATATTGCTCAGCCTAAGGATGGAGAGCTCAGCATGGATTTTACTGAACGTTAAATCAACCAGCAAGCATAGCCAGCAAACTCTGTGGCACTTTAACTTTAAATAATGCAATAATTATTGAATTTCCTTTTTATAACTGAAGTGCTGGAATGTAAACAATGGGGCTGTAATTGCAGGAAGGGGGGATCAATAGAGGCAATCGTTTTCAGCCATGTTAATTGTAAATACAATTGCTCCAAGATGTCAGCCTCGTTCTTCTCGCTCCCAGAATCATCCTAACGGATGACAGAGTCCAACTTTCCCATTACAGCTGTTCGTTCCTTTAAGAGGTTCTCAATCAGGTCTGATCAATCTGTCAAGATAATGCATAGAGTAAGTAAGACTCTTCCAAACACAAGCTCCCAATCAATAGCCCGGACCTGCTTAATGAGGAGGGGCTAAAGCCCAGGGGGAGGCACAGTCCCAGCTACTGCTGGGCTTCAGCAGCCAACTTCTTTGCAGGGTCTTGGAGCAGCTCCTAACAAGGACATTGTTTATGCTGCCCGTGATGAGCAGCATCCCTGCACACCCACAGTCCCACGGGCTCTGTGGACAGAGAACAGCACAGGTTAACAGAAAGCAAGAGCCAAGAAAGGCTGAACTTGTAATCACATTCCCCACACCTTTTTAATTGTGCAACAGACCTGCAAGCACTAATTAATCATTCCTTGGAAGAGATGCCTGAAGATGCAAACCTGTATGGAGACAGCTGACAGCCAAGAGCTTCACTAAGACTCCTCCTGTGGACGGCTTCCTTGCCATGTCTCGAAGGAAGTTCCAAGTCCATGGGGGAGCCAGCACTGGCCCAGTTCTGCTGGCCAACCCCTCCCAGTGAAGGGCAAACAGAGTGGCATGCTGGCTGAAGGCCTCTCAAGGGAGGGAGGAGATGCCAAGGAGGTGAGGGAGCAGCCAGAGATGCTGTTCTCCAGCTCCAGTACCTAACTCCAGTAGCACAGGTATCCCTTGCACACCTGAGTCGCCGTACACTTGCTGAGCAGCCCAGAGAGGGGGAAAGTTACAGGTCTAACCACACCTGGGCACTCTCCTAACAGCATCCAACTTTCTCCTCTCCCACTACTGCGCTGCAAAGACTTGCCAACACAGGAAATCCACTCTTGGGAAACTACAACTTCAACTGCAGAGAATCTTCCAGATCCCCAAAATCTCCCCTGGGAGACACAGAAGCAAGTGCTGCTGTACATGGAGATGCACACAGGAGCGTGAGTATCGATCCTACTAATTATAGTGCTAAAACCAAAGCACCATGAGAGTACATTTCCTATCAGCCTGCCTGTAAAGTGCTGCCCTCAACGCTGCACGCTCCTGCCCGGCCGTGGCTCCACCACAGGACCCACGGCAGCCCTGCACGGGCGTCTCTGCTGCTCACCTTGCACCTCTGACCAACAGGAACCAACAAACTTCACACAAAGTGACCTCTCCTCTGACCAGTCAGGATGTGAGGGGTGTCACCCAGAGCCGGCCTCACGCAGCAGCTCCTGTGCAGCAGCACAGACTTGGGAATGGTTGAACGCCTCTTGCAACTGAAGCAAAGCCTGGATTAGGCACATTCTGATTCTCAGGAAAGCATATAGTTTTGTCACTTTGTATTTCCATGGATGCTGCCATCCCTGGAGAAACACGGTGGAAAAGCTGCACTTTTGCCTGCAAACACTGTATGGACAGCAATAGGATGGAGTGATGGAAAAAACAACAACAACAAAAAAAGTGCCAGAATGCAGCAACGTCACCAAGGAAGAGGCTCAGGGCTTCCAGCCCACTCCTATCTCAGTGCTAGCATTGGCAGGAGCTGAGGAATTCAGGGAGCCTTGTCTTTTCCAGGGTCGGGAGAATAAATGGGGAAAAAACAACCGGAGACAGTAACCATGAGCAGGCCTCACAATACCACTGCCCAGACCTTTATAACACATTTTGCACATCTACTTGAAAATAATCAGTTCAGTGTGAGTTGCTAAGCTGTGAACACTCAGGTGTACTAGAGCAGCCTGGGAATATGGAAAAACACTGGATAAAAAGTAAATTATGTAATCAAAAGATCTGGGGGGAACCTGGAAAGATGGCAGGATGGAAATCTGTTGTCCATATTGTAATTGTGTAGCTGCTGAGTGACTGAAGAGGGCTTTCTGTAACCCAGACAACTGTTCAACCCTCTCCATAAATCGCAGAGTATCAGTCTCAAAGACATGGAGGACACAATCTCCCCATGCAGAAGCCAACAGAGATCTGTGGAAAAACCAAAGACCCAGCTCATCCTTTGTCCACAGTCCACAACATGCATTTTTCAAGATCAGGTGGTAAGGGAGGAAGGAAACCTAAAGGATGGTATGATGGACTAATATGACAGAATGGGAGCAGAAAGAGGAAATATATAATGCTCCTTGAGTCTTGAAGGTGAGCTGCAAAGCAGAGAGGAAGGCTCTGGCAGCGGAGCAGCCCTTCTGCAGTGGCACAGGCTGCAGGGCTGGGCACCAGGCTGGGCAGCCAGAGCGCGACCTCTGAGACACACACTGTGCATCAGCCTACCCTGAACATGGAACAGGAGCACCAGCTGACTTCAGACCACGCTGCCAAGGTAAGTTCTTTAAGTGTCTGTGAAACACAAACAGAACACAAGCACCACGGAAATGCCCATGAGAAAATAAATAATTCTTCTTTCAGTGAAAGCTTTGGATTGTATTAGACAAAGCCTGGGGCAATGTAATGAAAGAGGAAGATAAAAAGAAATGGAATAATTACTCACAGAATGAGGCAAGAATCCTGCTGGAAAAATATGTATGGAACTACTTATAATTAAGAACCAAAATAATGTCTGCACACAAAGGGCTGAATTAAGGCAACCTGCTACTTGCTATGTTCTACAAGGCTGTGAGGGCTCCATGAACTCAATGGACACTAATGTCTCCTAAGAACTGTGTACAGAAATTCATGCAATTGCCCCTTGCCCCACACCCCTGAGCAATTACTCTGTAAGGAAAGCTCTTGGGGAGGAGAAGCCTTCAAACACAGCCTCCTCCAAATTTAACTGGGAGATCTCTCCAGTCCTTGGGCATGTAATAGCTCCCAGATCACCTGGTTTCCACCAGGAAGGACATCAATGACCACAGCAGCACAACCGTGTGGCTCATGGATTCCATACACGGCCACCAAGCAGTTTGCAGCCTGTGAATGGCTGGATTTGCTGCTCTGTATTTCTTGTGTGTATCTAAAATCTAATTCAACTGTAGTATAATTCTGCAGAGGGATCTACAAGAGAATAGAATGGCTCTGAGACTAGTTACAGCTATTCCCTCCAAGACAGGCTACAGCAATGGAAAATACAGAGTGCAGAAGCACACTGAGGCAAATGGAGCAAACCCGAGATGATAAATGTCTCTGCTCGTCGGTGCTCTCTTTGTTCCTGTGTATCTGCATCCACTGGCATTTGCCTTCACAGGTACAGAAACCCCTGGGAAAAACTAGGCCCACTCTCTACTGGTTTTAGCCGTTCTGGCTCTGCAATCCCAGTGGGCAGAGACACACAAGGGGTAAATGACAAACACTCAGCATTAGGAGGGTGTACTGACCACTGCAATTCAAAAATAAAACAGAAGCAACAAAACCTTTTTTTTTTGGGAGCAGCATCCACTCACAGCGGAAGGGTGTGAGGAAATAACAGATTTCTAAACCTTGTTTATGAAATTGCAGGTGTAACTCCAGTTACTCCAGCTGCCCCAAAATTCTCATTTCTGTGACCACATGGGATTAACTTGTCTGCAAAAATACCTGCTCGTGGTTACCATATGCTACCAGGAGGTCAGTCTGCAGGTTTCATATCTGGATATTCCCCCTGCACAGCCCAGAGTCAGACACTTTGATAAGCCTAGGTGGGCACTGCAGTGCATGCACTGGAAAATCTTGGTAAGTCAGAGTCAAGGATGTGTGAAAACGATAAAAGCAAAGTTCCTGCTTTGTGGGACCATAAAAACACTCACAGGCAGCCAGAGGTGTCTGTAACAACAGACCCCATGACATCAAAACATCATCTGCAGGACTCCAATGCCTTTAAACCTCTCCCACCTATGGTCACAGCATACTTGAGAACCTGTTCTGAGACAGCAAGGCCCTTCTCTGAGGACTTCCACCATCTGGTCCCTTTCCAGCACTGCTGCTAGTGGTCAAAGGCCAAAGCTTTTCTTTTTCGACCGTGCTGCCTCTGTGCCTCCTCCCACGGGCAGGTCCTGGGCTCAGCAGTAGGTACCACAGCATGTGCACCCTGCACACACCCCAAGAGTACAGCTGTGGCCCTAACGTGACACACCTGCACTAACCCCAGAGTGACACAACAGTCCCACAGACGTTGTGGGCAAAGTGAAGGAAATCAGAATTCTCAAGCTTGGACAGTCTCTGGCTTTGTGTGGAGAGGAAGGAGGGGTCACTCCAGGAGAGCTCCTTGCTCTTTTGCTGACCCTGCCTCAAGTCCCCCCTTCTTCTGGCACACATGTGAAGACTACAGCTCTCTGGGCCAGTTTTCAAAGAACGTAATGGCAGGCTGACCCAAATGACCAGGACCTGCTGAATTAGGAGTTGCTCTGCAGCACAGACTGGACTGGATGGGGACAGGAATGTGAGGAGGCCCAGTAGGAACCAGACAAGGGGATGGACACAGCTGCTGCAGCTGGCTGGAGAAGCTGACCAGCGAGGGGCAGAGGAGAAGCCCCACGCCCACTCGGGCAGCTCTCACCCACGGAGGGCAGGGAGCAGCCGCACACAGAGGGAGCAGGCATGCAGCGGGACCCCGTGGGAGCCCGGGGCGCTCCCAGCAGCCGTGCCAGGCTCCAGAGCTGCCGGAGACGAGCGCTGTTCTCCTTCCCCACCAAAAGCCCCGAGGCCTCCGGCGTGCGCGCTAACCACAGCCCTTTGAGAGGCTCGTGTATTTACAAACTAAGGCGTGCTGAAATCAAAGGGGATACCATATGACATAATTCACATTAAAATGTCAACAGGCTGACAATTTATAGAGTCAATCCACCGGAGGTGGGGAGAACTAAGACGCGGTAATTGTTTAATTCCCGCTTAAACCAACAGCAGCTTCACCTTCAAAGCAGCACCGCATGCACAGCCTCTGGCTGCTGTCAGCCCTGGTGCCAGCCTGGACCTCAGCCAGCACGGAGGCAGTGGCCTCAACCACTCCCTGGCACCAGGCACGGGCTGGGGACAGGGGGTGCCGCTCTGAGGAACGCAGCTCCAGCCCACCCCATGGCAAATGTTCACCATCAGCACAAGGACAACCAGTTCCCCTGGAAGGCAGAGTCACACTGGTCAGGGCACTGGTGTCCATTTCCAAACCTGGGCACAGCACACCTCCTCTGGAGGGGACAGAGCAGCTAAGTGCTCCGAGGGCACTGCTGGAGGAACCAACTCACCCAGTGCCTGGCACTGCGTGGCCCTGACCCACAGGGACCTGGAAATACCACAGCAGTACAACAACGAAAGCATGGAGTGTCCCAGCCATAAACCCCCTCAGGGCACACGGGAACTTTTTACCCCAGGTAGATGGCAGCAGCTTTGCCCACATCAAACACGTTGTGGTGTTCTGTGACACTCAACACCAGTGCCCTCAGCCTGCTGACATCCCCTGCCTGTGGACAGGCTGCTGGCAACGTCTTGTAGCTTGCAATAAAGCATAAGATAGGCAGGAGACGGAAATATGCACCACTGGGAGAAATTTTACCTGGATAAACCGCAGCCAATAAATTTTCTATAAATGCCAGCTAATGCTGTCCCTTGGAGAGCACTGGGCAGGGACTGCTGGGCTCCAGAGCCCTCAGCACAGCCTCGCTGTCTGTACATAAACAGTAACACCTCATTCTCTCTTCTACCTCATTAACTGAAACGCATTAAAACAAGTGTGCACTGGGAGCAGCAAATGAGACTGTTAAACCAAGCTGATATAATCCTCATCAGCTGTGGGAAATGAGCACACATCCATTACACTGAATCAAGCCGCCAACTGCGACTCATCGAGTATGTTGAGACCCCAGGAAGATGTTCTTCCCCCGCAGCTGTACCAGGCAGCTCAACCACTGCCTCCAGCACTCTCTCATGGGGCATTTCCAGAATGCTGGGGCTGCATTTCCATTCCAGCAGCTCCCCCTAAGCACACAGCCTGGGGGCCTGGTCCCACGCAGACTCCTCCAGCATCCAAGAAGAATAAAAGGCCAAGGCAGAAGAGCAGACACACAGAACATGGGACGTTTCCCAAGCCCAGTTTTCCATCAGAACCACACAAAGGGGAGATGTATCACAACGTCTGTAATAAGCAGGGCTTATGCCTTTATTAATGTTCAGCTCTTTAATGAAAAGATTAGCTGGGCAGGGGGCTCAACACAGATCCCAGTAGTGGCACCCTGGTAGCCGGAGGTGGAGAAGTGTGCAGTCTGTATCTGAAGTCCCGATCAGCAGACCGTCCTCTCTCCTTTCCTGCTGGCACCCTGGTAGCCGCAGGGTGAGGGGATGTGCAGAGCCTGTGCCGAAGTCCAGCAGCAGCTGTCCCCTCTCCTTGCCTCCTGGTAACACCAGGAAGAGTTGCTCCTTAGCTCCTGCTTCCCACAGCCCAGTCCAGTCCAGTCCTCTGGAGGCTATGGTGACAGGTCAGACAGAGACCTGTGGTTCCCTTTTCCCCAGCCAGCGCACCCATCCAGCCCCCTCCACTGTGCCCAGCCTTCCATTTAGGGCTGTTTTCATCCCCAAAATCCCCTCCCATGATTCCAGTGGTCCCTCTATTTTGCATCCCAGCCCTAGAGTGGCAGTGTGGGTGGAGGGTGTAGGTGATTCCCAGGAGCAATTAGCTAATTAACATTTCAATATCAGTACTTAGCTCAATTCAGTAGTGTCCCCATGGGAACCAGGAAGGTCCTTTTGTTCATAACAACATCCACTGGTGGAGCCCCTGCACTGACACCACCGTGCCAGGGCTGTCCCCATTCCCCTAGCTGGCAGCCAGATGCTGAACGGGGGGGAGGCTCAGCAGAGGTTGCCAAGAGCTGTCACACAGTGACCACTGACATTGAGCACACAGCACCAGCTCCACACAAGGACATGGAACTGCTCCTTTCTTCTGCAGGGCCACCATGCCATGGCTCTGCCTTCACAAGCAAAGACTCCCTTGAAACGTTGAAGAAATATTATTTTGCCTCTCCCCATAAGAGGCAGAGCAGGGAGCCCTCCCAGTGCTGCAGGAACTGGACAGACCACATTCATCTCAGACAGACAGACAGACAAGACAGCACTTTGTGCCCTCCACTGCCCTAGGTCCAAACTGCTGACCTCACCAGAGGAGCTCAGGTTTCCAAACTGTTTTCCTCATGCCAAGCAGAGCTGATGAGGCAGGATAGGGACCCCTCTGCCTCAGCCCTGTACTTGCAGCAGGAATGTAAACAAACCCTTCAATCCTCACAGCTGCTATTTCATAGTGTTAACTCAGCAGAGCTATTACGTGGCATCTCCCCCATGTGCAGTCTGCGCACAGTGCAGGCAGACCAGGCTGCCTGGGCCTTGCTCCTCCCTGTGGAACAGGACACCCTGGGGTCTCCCTGGCAGCTCCCAGCAGCCTGCGCAGGCATTTCGAACGGGGTCCATGAAGTCTGTTTAACCAGCATGATGTGTGCAACAGAATCACAAAGAAACAGGCATTTAAAGTGACATCTGTTGGATTAATTAGCTGTGTAATTAGCCTCCCCTCTGTGGAGACAGGCTTTGTTACTGCTGCCTGAAACTTCCCCAGGTGATTCTCTTTGTATCCGTCCTTCCCTGAGCACACGGAGGAGCAGAGTGGGTGAGATGGGGCTGCACTGCCTAAATGAGGGGCACGAGGCAGCCCAGAGGCCACGGGGCAGCTGAGGGGCTATAATGGGGTCAGAGAACCCCAGCTGCCACAGCTGTGGTGGAACCCAAACCGGAATGTCCATCAGACCGAGCACATTCTGCAGGTCTGTTCAGAGCTAGAAGGCAGGGACACAGGTCAGGCATTTATATCCTCCCCAATTAAATCAGAACATCTCTGTCTCCTGCAACCAGCTCCCCACCTCCCTGGCCTGTCAGCCCACAGCTGACACGGGGGGCTCACAGCTGGCTCAAACAGCTGGGGGACACAGCAGCCCCTGCACTTCTACCCGAGCCATGGCCAACTCAGCAGAACAGAAAAATCCCGAGGAAATCTCCAGGGCAAAGAGGAAACCCGGGACCGTGGGAATAGCTGCACTGCACTGATGGTTCCATGGCCAGGCGCAGGGATCTCCCTGCTTTAAGCAGCACAAGAGGGATGCTGCGGGGGGCACGGCGAGCTGGGCTCTGCCCCGCACCCTGGGCTGCAGGCGCCCAGCCTTGCCTCTCTGCCAAAGCCACCTGGAACCACGGACCTCCCAACAGCCGCAGCCAGGCTCACCTGAGCCGCCTAACTGCACCCCAAGGCTCAACTTCCAGAGAACCTGTTGCACAAGTGCAACTTTATTGCCTAATTTGACTTGCACAACTTGGCTGCCCACGTCACAGTGCAGGAGCAGGATTTTTATGACTGGCAAGAAGGGGAAAAAGCCCATTATGGTATTAAGCTATGTACCATGCATACATTATTTATTATAATTTAATGAATTCCCTATGAGATAGCAAACACAGAACCTCCCATGCTGCTTCCGTAGCAATTCTGAGGACTTTGTTGCAACAGTTTCTTTAGGAACAGTTCAGTCAAAGCCAGAGAAGGACAACACAGCGTCCTGCAGCCCCGTGCACTGCCACGGCCAAACAGAAACCAGCAACCCATGCCAGATCACATTGAACAGGTGGGGGAAAGCACCTTCTGGGCCCCTTCCTGGCCTTCAAACCAGCCCCTGCCAGAGATGGATGCTAATGAATGCCCATCCATTATTTAATGAGGTCGTCGCCAGCAAGCCTACAGCTGCAGAACTGGTGCTTGGCCAGGGCTGGTACCCAAGGCACTGCAAACCTGACCCTGCCCAACTAGAAAAGGAACTAAGAGCATTCTGAGGTCTTTGAGGTGTATTACCTGTGTTGAGGAATCCATCTAGTCCAGGCAGCTGGACTCAAATCACAAATTAAAATGCTGATTGAGCTCTGGGTTCCAGCCCAGGACAGGAGGCTGAGATGCCAAACTTTGGAATAACAAAGGGCACAAACACGGGTGACACTGCCAGGTGAATGGACACTGAGAGACACAGCAGGAACTGGGAATTGCCAGCCTCTTGGATAACAAGGGAGATGGGAGTCCAGTAACACCAGCAAGGTGGATGGACAGAAGACAGGGGCAGGAACTGAAGACCTGGAGACCTGTGTGTGGGTAGCCCATGAGGATATAAAAGCCCGGGTGTTCTTTTGTTAGGGGTCCCTCCTCACGGGCTCAAACTGTTTCTCTCTTACTACATCACGAATAAGTGGCTTTATGGAATGAGACATCTGAGACACGGGAAACCTGGGGTGGAATTAGTGAGGAAACCTGGTCTGACTGGGTGAGGGGAGGTGTGGGGAGTCACACGGACCCACCACTGGAGGGGCTTCAGTCCCAGCAGTGAAAGTCTCTGGCCTTGGGAGGGTGACTGCTCAGGAGGCTTGGGAATGCTCTGACTGGGAGGTTTCTGCAACAACCTCTGCAAAGAGAAACGTGAGGGAGTGTGGGATCCTCAGGGGGAACCACTCGAGCACAGCTCCTTGGCACAGGCTTTGTGCCCTGCCCTCAGTGCCACCTGCCTGCTTCAGCCTCACACCGAACTGTCTCCCAGCTCCTCTACCTCCTTGCTCCAGCACTCCTGAACCTTGACCTGCTCCAGGCCTACCAGCTCGTCTTCAACTGCCTGTGTTGGGTGTCTGCAGGATGCTGTAAGATCCTGACAAACCATACTGGGGTAAGACCACAGAACCAGCTGGGTAAGGCCGCAATGAACAGGTCCATTACCTGTCCTGGACATGCATCTTCTCAGGTCTCCTGACTGGAGCTTCCCACGGCAGAGCTGAAGCTGCAGGCAGGAGAGTGAGGGGATGCCAACTGCTGCTGACAGCGGCAGATCACCCAGAGGACAATGCCAGACTTTTGGATCTGGACCAGCATCCCTCCTCCAGGCTCTCCTCTGCAGAGCAGTGACCTCCCACCTCAGCATGGCAGGGACAGTGGCTCACTGGCAGTTTGTGCCACCAAGGCAAGGTCTGCCAGAGCTGTCAGCCACCCTGCACCAAAGCTGTGGCCAGAACCACTTTGTCCTCTCCCTGAACATCATGGGAAAAATCCCAGCTTGGAAATTTAAATACTCATCCACATGTTCCAAAATTAGCAGGATAAAAGAATGAACCATAAACACAGACAGAACTGGCATCAAGCTCGGGAAAGGGTCAGATGCACGCTGACACTCCACCCAACACGATGACACCTTGGTTTGAGATGACAGCTGAGGCTGAGAACAGCTTTGTAAGACCCTCCCCACCCTGTGCTGAGTCCTCCTGCTGCTCTGCCCACAGGCTGCTACAGAAGCCAGGAAAACCTGAGCTTATATAGATCAGGATAAAGCCCGACAAGGTGTTTTTCCATTTTTTTTTTTTCTTGTGTTTGGTTTGTTTAGTTCGGTTTTGTAGCCCATTCTCACAAATATTTTGACTTCTGAACCCTGTTTGACCGAGGATTTTTAGCTCCATGTTCTGGGGAGCTCCTGGTTCCTGCTGTGTGACCTGGGCTCTTGCTCCAGTTGCACTCTCACTCCTTTGTTATTTACGTTGCTTTTACAGGGTGGTTTCTTTACTAAGCTGCTGGCTGCACATGGCTCAGCATTTACTGGAAAACTTGAAAGAAAAACCTAAGTGACAGAGGCCCATAAATAAAACATAGAGCAAGCAATGCTGTGTGCTCTCATCAGTTCTGATTCCAATCCTTTCACAAAGCAGTGCAGAGAAAGGAAAAGTTCTGCGATCCTGTACTAACAGACTTTGGTATTCAATACCTAAAGGAAAGTAAAATATCTTTTAGTGCCAGGGAGAAATCTGTCACTCAGAGGAAGGTGCAGCCCCACGAAGGAGGGGTCTCAAAGGGTTAAACTGACACGGAGAGCTTTTTCTATCAAAATACCTGTCAATCCCAACAGCACCAAAGGTACTGGATCTAAGGGTCCATCCTCCTCACACTGGCAGTTCATAAGCTCCTTTCATTATGAGTTTATCCAAGACTAGAGAATGCAGAATTAAAGGTTTTGGAGACCATCTTTAAAAACAACTTTGTAGGGAGACTCTGATGAGTATTTATTTCCTTTGTGAAGCTGCCATTGGAATTTGTCTTAAACCTTGTAGGAAATCAGCTCAAAGTCCCTCATGTGCTGTAATTTAAATGGGCTTCAGGCACAATTTGTGTTGCTCAAGAGTGTAACTCAGAGCTCTGATGGTGCATCTGTATTCCAAGAGATAAACTTGCAAAAATAAAGCCAAAACACACTGAAGGCAGACAGCAAGTAAATTAAAGGTTAACAGAGCTCTAAACCTCCTAATGAGCACGACAGACTTTCTGTGAGCAACTTTACTCCAAGAACCTTAAAAGGCAGAGATGGGAGGAAGTCTGTGATAACAAACACATCTCCTTTTGCCCACCACATCATCTGGGTATTTCAGAACCGAATCAGCCCAGCTCCTGGCAGCTCCAAACGGAGCTCTCGGGGCAGGTCCCTGGGCTGGTCCCCTGAGCTCTCCTCCACTGAACTCCTGCATCACCTGTCAGCCAAGTGATGGGATGAGAAGACTCTCAGCTTGACCTTACTGCAGAATTACGGCAAGACTAACTCACACCAATCCAAACGCAGGAGCATTTTATTAAACCAGCAATTTCCAGAGCACTGACATTTATGAAATTCACAAGTTCTCCTCCACCCTGGATTCCTGTGTCAAGCCAACTCCCAAGTCAATGGTCTTTACCCAAGTCATTCCAGCCATATGCCATTCCTGCAACTTTCTCAGGTATCTTCTAGGGGTTTTTAAAGCCTTCCTACAACAACCTAAATTGAACACAGTCTTGAACCATCAGACCAAGTGAGGATTTACACAGCTCACATATTATCCCCTTGCCTTCTGCTTTCCCCTGATCATTGAGGCAATGTCTTCAAAGAGACTGGCAACAATTCCACATCTTTCTTGCAGCAAGAGTAACTTTAACCCCTTTTTTTTGTTTTCATCTTTTTTTTACATATGGGGAAGCAGGAAGCCTAGCTAGCCCTCCTCCCCCTCCAGTAGGGTTGTCTGCCCCCCATTCCTCCAACACTGTGACACGAAATTCCATCAGTCATTTCCTGTGAAATCACTCGATGTTGTAAAGTTCTTCAGCAACTGTCACAGCTTTACATCTAAGTGGTCCACTCTATTTACCTTATGGCTGATATTTAAACTGGTTTTTAACTCAATTTTTGGGTCATTTACAAGCAAAGAAACCCCCCTGTTACCTTTCCAATCCTTTTTCTCCATTGTGGAAAGTTAGTTTTTATTTTACCTCCTGTTTCTCATCCTTCACCTCCCTACTCCTGCCCAGACCTGTTTCCCGGTTTGCTCAGGAAGGATCTTCCCAAAGACCCTGGGAATCCCCCGTCCCTGTGGTCCAGCCAGTCCTGCCTGTAGCCTGGCTGGCTCCTTCAAACAACTGACAGTGCTGCAAGAACCTCTCTTCCAAAAGTCTGCTTTCCCCCTTCCTAATCCATATGCCTCCTAAAACTTCTCTATTACAGTTTCTATCAATTTGCTGGTTTAATGCTCTGCAATTTCTCGCCCACGCTACTGCCAGGAGCCTCTGCCCCCTCCTGTGGGGCTCCTCCAGAACTCTTAGAGCAGAGTCCTGCTAAGCCAGTGACTTTTTCCTTCATGGCTCCTCCAGGTGAGGCCACCCCTCAGGATTTATGCTCCATACAGAGGCACCTTTCAAGTCTGCTTTTGAACACTTGGGAAGAATTCTCTCCTCCTTCCCCTCCCTGTAACAGGGGCCTTCTTCTCTTTCCCGACCTCCACATGCAATACTTTCCTGCTTGATCACATGGGACTTTGGCCAGGTTCCTCCTGCTCTACGTTAACAGAAGCAGGTAAGGTCCTTTTTGGTAACTCCTCTGTGACCCACACACATCACACTCTTTACTATATCCAACAGTAGCTCACCCATTTTCACATAGTTTGAACTTCAAAGTCAGCTACTATTACAGAAGGTATTCTTTTTGCCTTGTTCTGTTATGGAAGGACATTGAATTTGAATACATTATCATCATCATCATCATCATTCTGTAACTACATCTTATACAATATTCCATGCATCTTCTGGGATTAAAACTTTTTGGAGATTTTCCAACAGCTTTCTTTGAGAATCCTGTGGCCAGCAAAGGAGACACAAGCCCCTGTGGGAGAGACATGAGGGGACAATGCTGCTCCTTGGTGGAACTGAGTCCTCCTGCTGGGTGTGCAGCTGCACATCCTTCTTCCCTTCCCTCAGGTCAGCTTTGCTTCTGTCTGAGTCAGCAGAGATCCACAGTTTCATCACCACTAACACCATGAGCACTGATATTAAAGAGTCATTTTCCTGCACACTCTGCGTCTCTAGCTAACAAAGAGCTTCTGTGCATGGCAGCACATAACCTAAACCCTCTCCTTCAGACTCCCTATTCCCTAAAAAAGTGAACTCAGCACTTGGAAGCACAGAAAAGGAAGACACTGAATGAACTCATTGAAGGCACTTGCTGGCAGTCTGGCCAGCAGCGTGTTTCTTCAGTAGTTCTTTGTTTAAACTTCTTCTGAGCTGCACATTCTGAACTAAAGCTTGTCAGAAGTTGTAGGAAATGTCCAAACCTGGCACTTTCTCAAGCAGATTAATTCCTTGTGGAAACTCCACCTGTGCAGTAGACGCTGGGAGCTTGTGCCCAGCCTCTTCCAGATGTGAGGAATGCTGCTGCTCTGCTCCACACCTGGCGCCAGGCCCTGCGGCCACCAGGAGACACCCCGTCACCCAGGCCACACCACGTCCCAGCCGTGGCAGGCAGGGTCTGCAAACCCTTCTCAAGGCAGAACATCCATCCCAAAAATGCAATGCCATGCACTGACAATGGCACTCTTGCTTCCCAGTGAGTTCCTCAGGAGATAAAGCCCCGCAGCCACCCAAGGTGGTCAGCAGTCACAGGAAAGGCACAGGCACCACGCTCCCCCAGCAAGGGCCAGATAAACAACAGGATTTCCATTTTAGTCACAGAATTTTAGGGGGACAGAAAGGAATTGGGAGATCACAACAATAAAAGAAATGTTACCAGAGCCTTCCATTTTTCTGGCATTCCCCTCCCCTTACCCCTGACAGTGGCTATTGCAATGTGCAGGACGAAGATGGCAGCAGAAGACCAGAGCTCCCTTGGCACTGGGAGTGTTGCAGGAGAAAACTAAAAGGTTCACCCGACCGTGGACTGACAGTGTCTCCAGATCACATTTTCTGGCAGCAAGTAACACTGACAGAAGTGGCACTTGGGCAGTGCAAGCAGCCAATAACATGTGATTTGGGAAAAAAATGGCAAAAGCGGCAGAATAAGGAGGATTGTGTGTGATAAGCCCAGTGTGTGCTCTCACCCAGCAGCATCTGGAGAGGATTTTCTCCAGCAGGCAGGGAAGAACTCGATTACATCCAGTTAACTGTGCTCTAAACTGATTATGCATGTGCCAGGCTAATGGATTACATTAGCAAGAGGAAAAATAACATCCAATCAATCTCAATTTACTGCAGACCACACCAAGGCCTGAGAGAAGAGAAGCCATTCTGTGAACTCCCCCCACTGCCGCTGCATCCCTTCAGTTATCAGCAGAGACATGGCATTACAACTGCTCCAAGGCCCGGAGAGCTGTGCTGGAGTTGTCGGATCCATGCCTCATCCAGCAAGCTTTTCCATTAAATCAATCCCTGATTCCAGCCATGCTAAAGCAAGACACCGTGAATCCAGCCATGCACCAACCTCTGCTCCAAGCTTTATCCAGCCACACTTGAAGGCCAATATATGGAGCATTCCAAATGAATCCATTACCCTGAAACGTGTTATCCTTCAGCTGGTGTTTCACTGCTGTTGTGTCAGAGGCAACACAGGGCTGGAGCAGCACTAAGACTGCCCAGGCCTCTCACAACCTGAAAACTGACAGTTTCTCTTTGCCTGCCCAAGGAAAACATCCTAGCAATCTTTATTACAAGAACCTATGCCTGTCCCCTGATGCTGGTGGGGTTTTTTCCCCATTGCTTCTTTTTTTACCCTTTTCTTTACCCTCAGTGAGTGAATTCTAGTGCTTCAATTGTTTTTCTCCACTGGAACCCACTGTAGATGAAGGGCCTGGATAAAGAAAACATTAAACCTTTGCACAGTATACTTAAAAGAACAACATTATGTGTAAAAAAACAAACAAAAAAAAAACATAATACAGCTTTCAAACAACTCTCTTGTACCCCAAACTGACCTCCACAGAGGAGATTCAGTTCCCTCAGCTGGGTTCTTGAAGTCCCATGAGGACTCTGCTGGCCCCAGTTTCCATGCTGTGTAACTCTCAGGCCTGCTGCACGCCAGAGAGCAGAGGTGTATGTGCAGACCTGAGCATTTCCAGAGCCAGACTCTGATGGGTGAGGCTGGATCCCAGCTCAAGATGGAACAATCGCTGTCACAGCCATCCTGGCCTCAACAATGAGCTCAGAGAAATACAACCCTGCTCTGAGCAGCTCCCCACCAATTCCAGGTAACAACCACAGCTCAAGGTAAACCTTATATGGTGCTCCTGGTTATAACCCTCCTCCCTGAATTGGCTGGAACTGCTAGTTCCTAGGAAAAATCCAGGAGTTTTGAAAATGTGTGTACACTGTGATGTGGGTGCGTACAACAGAGCTCAATGACAGGTCTCAAATTCCCATTATATAAAGAAAAGTTTTCAAAGAAACAATGAAAAAGTGCAAGGTACACTCTGTGTGTACATCAAGAAACCTCAGCACATTTGGGGGAAAGCAGGAAGAAAAGGAAGAGGACAGAGAATACAAAAAAACCTGTGAGGGAGAGCAGACAATGAGCGGAGAGCACGTGTGAATGGAGGGGATGCGGCTGCTGAGATTTATGGCAATTCGTACCTGATTGTTCATACTAAAGCTATTATGGGATGATTAGAGAAAAAGGTGAAGCTTTAAGTCCAGTGAAAATCAATAGAAACGTCTGGAGCAATTCTGCTGCACGAGTGAAAGGACTATTTACTGTATCCGGAGCTCCTCTTGGGTTACAGCCCACAGGGTTCGGGCCAGCGAGGGGAGGGGGCTGGGGACCAGACGAGTGAGACAGGAAAGAGAAGATGGTTATAATGGTTATAAACACAACACAGAACGAGGGGGGTGGGAGGAAAACACAAGAAGATTGCAGTGACAGCCCAAACACGCTGTGAGCACGGCAGCACTGCAGCCACGGCCCCACCACTGCCCGCTGCCAGGACCAGCACACTGACCACACCGACAGCCTTCCCTTGACACCAAGTGACAAACTCTATGGGAAAGAGCCAACAAAACATAGGCAAATGTCACCTTGCACAACTTTTCTAACAGGGATTGCTCAATTTCTGCACAGACTATCACAGCTGCAGCGCCATAAGACACACAAGCCCCCTCTAAAGCGCTGTGGTGTGAACATCTGCTGCCTTGAAGCCTGGACAACCACAGTTGCTAACAGAACACAGGCTGAAGAGCTTCATCACACAGTGAGGTTGGGGCGCAATGGAGAGCTCTCAGCAGCTCATCTCCAAAGGATCACAATGCATTGTGGATCAACTTAGATTTTCCTTGGAAAATGAAAGAAGATGAAGCAAAGCCAACCTTTACCTTATAGAGCTTCAGGCTGGCCTCGTGCCTGGAGTTCACGGTGTGAAGACGTAGCTTCTCCAGACTGTTGGTGTAGTAGTCGCAGGCATTGCATTTCAGGTGGACTGGGTTCCCAATGGCCACGCACTTGAGCCTCCATTCGTTGGCTTTGCCCCCCTCCTTGATATGTGCCACCAGCTGGTATTTCTGCACGTGCTTGTCCGTCTTACAGTGGAGCTGGAAGTTGGCCTTGAGCTGTGTGTTGTAGCGGCACAGCTTGCACTGGTACGAGTCCCCCATCACCGCCTTCCACTCGTCCTCAGGGAGGCTTCGCTCCACGTTCATGTGGAGGCCCAGCATGTCCAAATTATCTGTAGTGAACTTGTTGCACACGGCGCACTGGAAGAGCTTCAGCGACGGGTCATTCGTTTGTGTGAAACTTTCACCCAAGTTCATGAGCTCCTCAGACACCAGCTGTCCACCGCCCAGACGCATATCCAGCGGGATCTCACCACCCACTGCACAAAGAAAAACAGGG
Source organism: Chloebia gouldiae (assembly GCA_003676055.1). Taxonomy (NCBI): domain Eukaryota; kingdom Metazoa; phylum Chordata; class Aves; order Passeriformes; family Passeridae; genus Chloebia; species Chloebia gouldiae. The sequence goes on along the minus strand of QUSF01000162.1, from coordinate 41,939 downwards.
AAGAAGAGGTCAGAAAGGCTGAATTCCAGAAGATGAACACAGAGCAGAACATAAGCTGCTCCCAAGTGCCACCTGTGTACCCACAAACACACAGACCACGCACAGCGGTGTCTCCCTTCGCCCACTCCTCTGTGCTGCTGGTCTGCACCAGAGCTGAAGAAAAAAGTTACTGCAGCCAGCATAGAAGGCTGGCAACGCACTGCTATCACCCTTGCTACCCTCTTGAAGCATCATCCAGCCCTCTGCCCATCAAAGGTGGCAAGAAAAACCCTACAGACTTTGAGAGAATGAAGAATTCCATAGCACCCACTGAAAGTTTTTGTGGCTATTTCAAGAGCAGCATTAACACCTCCTTCTGTTTTTTTTGCCTCCCTGGAGAAGCAAATGCTACTTCATGCAGTAGCTAAGCACAGTCCCTACCACAGAAAACCAAGGTCAACAGTCACAAGCTCAGGTGGTGGCCGCATCACAAGGAGGTCACCACACTGCTATCACAAGCTGGCAACAGTGTAGAACATGGCATGGACAGAAACACCTGAGAAGTGCCACTCCTGCACTGTAATATCTCATCTCTTGTCCAAGAGCTCAAAATGGTGAAGAATCTTCAAAAACAGTTTTGACAAGGTCAAGACAACAGCTAATAAAGAGGGTTTGAGAACACATCACGGAGAGCCAGGAGGACCTTGTGTTTGTCAGTCTGACTCTTCAAACCAGAGCTCAACTCTGCTCACTCACAGCTACTGAGCACAACAGGCTCCTACTCACACCAGAGCACCTGAGAGATGCAGAGAGACTCTGAACAAGCACAAACCAGGACTCCTGTGCCACTTTGCTCTCCTTTGCAGTGTTTAAGACATTTATGCTCTTTCTACAGCTTTTTGGTATTTTACCTTGAGTTGATGTCACAGCTCAGCTTAACAATCCCATGAAAGGAACCAGGTCAACAATTCCTCAATCAAAAAGATGTTATTTCCTTAACTTTTTTCATTTCCTATGTTGCAACTTATTTGCTGAGAAGCAAGCGCTCTTTAAGACACTCTCTCCTGAACTCACCATGCAGGAAAAGCCCAAAAGCAGACTCTTCTGAATTATTAATGCTCTGCTCAGTTTTGGACCAAAGTGTAAGAATGGGAAAGATCTGCTTCACTTCTCACAAAGTTCATAGCGTGTGCATCCGAGTCTAAAGGGCCAACCTGGTGTCAAGTGCTTATTAGCACAGGCAGTGCCTCCTCTGCAACCCTCAGTGTGAGACTTGCAACCATCGAGTGCACAGTTCACAAACTGCTCTCCAGGCAGCTCATGGACATCCAAGGCCCTGTCATTTACTTGAGGAGCTTCAGTTAAAACACTCCCAACTTATTACAATTGTCCCATGCTTCAGTAGTGAGGGGTTCTGAGCTTCAAAAGCCTCCAATCCTGTCTGTCACTGGCAGCAGAGGAACACCACCCCTTCCACCCCTCTCAAACCTGCTTACATTGTCTTCTCAAGGCAACCCAGCGTGGAACAAACCAACCCCGAACAAATATGCCTGCCTTTGGGAGTGCCAGCAGGTGACTGCGTCTTCTCTCAAAGCTATCCATCAAACTACTCCCACTCCTCACCAAACCCAGAAGAAGTCCTCAGGAAACACTGTAGTTAGGATGCTTTCCACAACGAGGAAGAACATTCAGTGCCACACCATCCGTAACCAGTGTCTGCTGTTCTGTTAACTCCCTATGAAAACTCTTTGAAAACGTACTAGAAAAGCCACAAGATGAGGAAAAACTGCTCTGGGTGAACACAGGTGAAAAATCTGCACTGTGCAGCCCCCGTGCTTGACCACTGCACAGAGGTAGCTCATGGGCTGCCTTTGCTGGGTCTCTCACATGAACAAGGTGGAAACCCCTTCAGCCTCACCTAGAGATGGAGCCATTGTTGCCATGGGGTTGGTGGGATCAAGCTGGAACCCCCCCATCATGAACTGTGCATCTGAGGAAGTGCTGTCCATCTTCAAGTTGGGAAGGTTCATGTTCTGCGCCAGGTAGTACTGGTAGAGCTCAGCCTCGGCAGGGGACGGCAGGCTACCGAGGCCCAGGTGCCGGTTATGCTGGATCTGGGACATGTTTTGCTGAAGCAACATCATATTGTGCATGTGCTTCTCACTGGTCATGTGAATCCGAAGATTTCTAGCTACGTTGGTCTCGTAGTCGCACACCTCGCACCGCCACGTGGGTTTGGTTTTTGGTTTGGTGGGGGAGGGAGCCCCACAGGTGCTACCGATGTTGGCGGCGGCGGCTGCCGCGGCGGCAGCTGCTGCCGCCGCTGCCCCCGCGGTGTGGCTGAAGACTTGCTCTCCCCCTCCGTTCTGCAGGTTCTGCATGTTGTTGAGATGCTTGTCAGACTGCATATGAATACTGAGGTTGCCTTTGGTAGTTGTGGAGTAGTTACAGACCTCGCAGCGGAAGGGCTTGTAACCACAGGTGTAGCTCTCGCCCCGCGCCAGCCGCGGGTGCGGCTGCCCGCTCTTGCAGTAGACGCAGGAGCCACCCGGCTCAGGATGTTTCTCCTTCATGTGCGCCTCAAGCGTCTGCTGGTACTTGTAGTGCCAATTGCACTTGGGACACTTGAGCGTCTTACACGAGTTGCGAGAATGCATCATAGTCATGTGGCCACCCAGCGACCGCGAGGAGCCCAGGACCGTGTCGCATTTTGGGCACTCCACGCCGCTCCCCGAGGGGCACTCCCCACCCCCAAGTTCACAGAGGGGGCCAGCATGCTGGTGATGGGAGATGTAGCTCCCGTCCTCGCCCTCTGCACTCTCATTTGGTTCTGGTGCTGTGGCATTGTCTTTATTGGCACTTTCATCGATGAAGTCCAGCCTCCTGCTGCCCTCGGCCACACTGGCTCCGCCGCCCTCATTGTTAAAGCTTAAGTGATTCCTCCTGTTTGCACCATCAAAGACAAAGGAAGAAGCAGAATTAGAACTAGTAGAAGCCGTGCCCCGTGACAAGGTCTGGAGCACGTTAGGCATTAAGGGAGAGTTAGAAATGCTTTGGTTTGAGAGAGCAAGGTCCTTTTTGCTGCTGCCACTGCCTGCCACAGCCCCAACATCCTCCTGGGGCCGGTCCTCCAGTTCATCCTCCAACTCGTTTGGAAATAGTCCTTTGCAACCCTCATCATCCTCATCTTCTTCCTCTTCCTCCTCTTCCTCTTCCTCCTCCTCCTCTTCCACATCCTCCTCCTCCTCCTCTTCCACCTCCTCGGCTGGCTCCACCTTTTCCGAGAGGCTGTCCTGGTCGTCCCCCTCTTGTTTTTCCCCCCCTGCCACCCCAGGGTCCTTCCCCTCTGAGGATTTGGTGGGACTGGAAGCCAGCGGGCCCAGGGGGACTGAGGTAATGGGAGTCTTCAGAGCTGAGCTGGTCAGCCCACCCAGGTTGAGGAGTGCACTGGGGGCCAGGACACCCGCTGCCGGTGGCGGCTCAGCTCCACCAGCCGCCCCGGCCTGGAGGGTCTGCTCACCTTCCATGCAAATGCCACTGAATTTACCATAAAAACTATGTCCAGGGCCTATGAGGTTAGCTGCGGAAACGAGAGGGTGCTGAAAGGTTTTGTTTTTTGGTTCCAGAAAGCTGACAAGGGGTTCCTTGTCTTTGCCTATCCCTTGGATGATAGCGGAGATGTTCTTATTGCTAAGAATTTTCCGCTCCTCCTCACTCAGAGTCATTCGGTGGTCGTGCACGGCATGGGTCACGAACGAGCGGACATACCCAAAGGAGAGCTTGCACAAGAAACACATCAGGATGGGCTTCCTCTTCCCATAGAGCACAAAGCCATCGAATTTGGACAGGTCCACATTGTTGGGAACATCTTTGGATACGCAGGAGCTTTTGGCAGAACCGTCGCTGTTCAGGTAATCCTTGTTGCTTTTGTGTCGCACATCGAAGACGCGGAAGCTGTGCAGGACGGGGCTGATGCCCGCCAGGGCTGAGGTATTCGGGAAGGCCTGGTCTGAGCCCTCAAACCACTTCCCGAAGGATGAGGCTATGTGGAAAGTGTTGATGATCTGTGGGTAGACGGGAGCGGCAGCAGAGGGCTCTCCCTGCTTGGGCAGAGAGTTCGGGAGCAGCGAGGGGAGAGTCCCGCTGCCGCCGGCACCCCCGCTTTGCACCAGCTGGCTGAGGCTCTCCACGATGTAGGCTGAGCCGTCGGGCTGGTAGACGATCTCGCCGGCCAGGTTCTCCACGTCGCTCTCCTCGTCGCCGTCCTCGCTGCTGTCGCTCCCGCTGTCCCCGCGCAGCGGCGGGGCCGGGCGGGCGCCGGCACAGCGGTGCTCCATGTAGCTCTGCAGGCCGGCGCACTGCCCGCAGCTCAGCTCCTTGCCCGCGGGCTCGGAGCCGGGGCCCGCCGCGCTGCTCTCGGGGCCGCGCTCGGGGAAGGGGACCCTCAGGCTGTCCAGGGGGCTGCAGCTCTCCGCCGCGGGCTGCTCCATGCTGCCGGCCGGGTCAGGGAGGTGGGCGCTGTTGAGATCAGTCCATTGCTGGTGCTGAGGAATGCCGCACCCATTGTCCTTCCCGGGGATGACGGGCGAGTCACAGCCTTCCATGGCAGGGCCGGCACGGAGCGCTCATTGCACCCGGTACGGCTCCGACCTGCGGGTGGGGACAGAAGGAGAGAGGCAGATGAGTCAGGGTGCTCCCGCCAAGACCCCACCACCACAAGGGCTGCTGCTGGCCCTGCTTCTCAGGACCAGAGTGGGGGCGGGTGTGCCAAGATGGGCTCCAGTGCAGGCAGCCCAGCCTTGGGCAAGGTACTGCTGGGAATGGGCAATAGAAACATGCTGGCAGCAGCCACGCCAGAGGAAAACTTGGAAAGGGAAAGGGCCTGGAAAGTGGCAAAAACCTCCTTAATGTGTCTCCTAAAGGGAGCCAGCAGGAAGATTGTAGGGTCTTCAGAAAACAAAACATCATGGGAAAGCTTGTGACAGAAACAAGGTATGACAACAAAACAGCTCTGGTATTCTCTGGTTCCCCCTAAGGCAGATGCTGTTTTTCTGGGTGTCACCCTTGTGCTAATTACTTGGGAGACACAGACCCATGGCTAGCACACATGCACCTCAATGGGAGCCCACGCAACCTAGAGCAACGCACAGCAACTTTGGAGTAACAGTGCTCAGTGTGCACAGGAGACATAACTGCTCTGGTCTGGACAGTTTAAACAGAGAGATGTCAGGAGAGAAACCAAACAGGAAATTCCAGATCTGACAAGGGTGCATCCTGGGGACTGGAAAGCGGTCAGCCCACCATGCTCCAGGAACCTCCCAGAGATCCTGCACGGCACAGCCTCGTGCATGGATTGCTTCCTCTCACCCCTGGAGACACATGGTGACTGCAGGTCCTGGAAGAAGAGGACACTCTTCCCACTGCCTCCATTCCACCAAAATCAACGTGGCTGGAGGATTCCCACCAACTGCCAGGCAGTCAGCGGGCCTGGGCTACCGACCATGGCCGACATCCAGGGACCCCTGTCATGGTGACCCTTTCTGCTGCACCTGGCCAACCACTCCAATAGCACAATCCTAATGGAACCCTGCAATCCTAATGGAGCCCTCTTCAGCTCAAAGAGAAAATGTGAAGAGAACTGGAAACCTGCCAGAGGTTCAACCACCTGCAAAGCCAGTGATGTGCCACAGCAGCCCTGTGTGAACTACCTGAATTAGCTCAAGCAAAAGAAAACAGAGTGACAATTGGCTTTTTTTTGCAGGTTCCACTATCACCCGGTTTATTTTCCATTACTACACAAAGCCATCTACACTTCTGCTGATTTCTCTAATGTGTTAGTACTTTCTCTTTACATTTGACTTCCAGTGTACCTCGAAGAAAAAGCATTTAAAACTACCACAGAAGGCAAAGTCATACTCTCAAAGCTCATGTGCAAGGATGCCTGCAGAAGGACACACAGGTGCAACGGAGACAGCACCCAATGTGATCACACACAACATTACTCCACAGAACCTCCAGTCTCACCTTCCCTGGATTCTATGCCATACACAGCTGCCTCTAGAGTTGCACTGGGAATAAACAGGGATTTGCTCTGCAGCAACAGTAATCTGGTGCACTGAGCAGAACAAGAAGGAAAAGCAGTATACTGCTGCCAAAAGGCTCTGGGTTTAATCAGCCAATTTTGTTCCCCTAGCCTAAAATATGCTTCAGCCATGTAACAGCTCCTACTGCACCAGCTCCCTCCCTGGATCACTGATCCCAGATCCTTCTGTGTTGAGGCTGCACATTCACCTTCCCACAACACACCTACTCTCTCTCCCTTTCCACTGCTACTTCTGTGCTGGCAACTGCAATCCAAACTAAACCAAAACAGATTTATTCAGGGGAAGTGAGGAAAAGGAAGCTCCATAAGCCTTGTACTTTTGCCAAGTGAAGTTTTAGGAATATCTATGCAGACTTCAAGGCGCAATATGGGATGATCACACCCCACCCACTCTTTTAGACCCGGATCATTGTGCGGGCCAGCACGGCCAGCCCCTGGGACACGCAGCCAGGGTCACAGCAGTTCTGCCATCAAGAGCTCTGACTGGCAGGAGATGCCTGACTGACAGCCAGGCCAGAAGGGTTAGCAGGGCTGGAGGGGCGGGAGGGTTAACAGCCTGATTGGAAAATCAATGTAATAAATGCTTGGTAAGTTACAGGAACATGCGGGAAGAGGAGGCTGCGATTGATAAAGGACTGCAGCTTTGATGCTGCACTGGGGACTTGTTTATTGACAGGAAAGCCAATCTCTCTCCTGGCCCGGCCCGGCCAGGCAGACCCGCACGCTCCAATTAATTGGTGGGCTTTTCTGCCTTGGCTTGCTTTAACAGCTCTCCCCCACTCACTCCAAGTTAACCAGCTCAAGATGTGCTATGCCAAAGGAATCTTCTCTCCTCTCCTATCCTCAACAGAGAGGAGCCCTTACAGGGCATGTGGAAAAACCCAGAGCCAAAATGGCTCAGCCCTGGACATAGGCAAAGCCCCTGCACAAGCCCAAGCTCTCCCGATGGTTTGGTCACCATCAGAGCTGTTCCTAAAGGAAGCACAAGGCGTGAAAATATTTGTTTCTATTCACACAGCAGCTGGAGGAATCATCTGTTCAAACTGAAAACAGCAGTTTCCTTGCTATAGCAAACCAGGTTCTAAGCAGGAGCACAATACAGTTATCAGTCCACTACTGGGCCCCGTGTCTTCCACCACTCTGGACCACCCCTAGGCCACCCTGCGTGGGGACAGACACAGCGTGTGAGCGCTCAGATGGACAGACAGTGGTGTGCTCCACACCTCCCATTCGCTCCCCCTGTCGCCCTCTCTGCTCTGTTTATCAGCCAGTCAATAAGAAAAGGTAGTTCTTACTTAAGGAGGCAGAAGTCAACTCGTCAGGTCGATCAGCACTCTGTCTGTAAACATGGTTTCCCGTAAAATCAATGAACTCCAGTTACAGAGAGAACAGCCTGAGTGCCAGAGACTCTGTGCTCTCACACTGCCCCAGTGGCAAGGAAGGGCTCCCCTGCTCCCTTCTGCAGCCTCACATCCCACCACTGCCATGGCCACCTTGTCTCTGGCCCACGGCCCGTCCCAGCCCCTGCCCCTGTCCCACAGACACTGCATCTCACAGTCCCTTGGAGCCGACGTGGCACCACAGCGGCCCAGAACGCAGCTACGCCTGCGTGGCAGATGCAGGTGACAACACAACACTGTGTGCCCCCCACTTCTGCCACGTTCCTACCCACCAGGCCTGGCAGCTGGCAGCCACGCCGTGCAGAACACGCGTTGAGGCGATCCCTGCATCACCCTGCCACCTCCCTCCAGCCCCCAGCCCCATCCTCAAAGGGACAGACATTTCCTTTCCAACAACGCTTCCACCAAGGAGTGGCTGGTCCTAAAGCAACACCCTGCAACTCCTGGCAAGCTGGGCTCCTGGGCTCCTGCCCCAGCCTGCGGCACCAGGCTGCTTCCTCCCCTGGGGACACTGGCAAGCAGTGCGGGCAGCAGGGATGGAGCGGGAGGGAGGAGTGGGCTCCTGCTGTTGCCCAGGCTTCCCGAGAATTAAATATGAACAGCCGTGCTGTGTAATTTTAAATTGTTAATTAGCACAGGGTTAATTAGGCGGCCCTTTCACAAGAGGCTGTTTGGCAGTAAACCAAGACTAGAAGCAATGAGGAAGGAGGAAAACAAAAGGAGAAAGCGACAGTGAGAAACTGTTCCCTCGACTAATGACCCACATGGCACCATGGAAAAGAGGGCGCTGAGGACGGGGAGAAGACACAGGCAGATGCATTTCACCCACAGCCACTACCTGGCGGACGGCCCCTGCAGGCTGCCCTCCCCCTGCCCAGCTGCGTGGCACAGGGAAGCGCTCAGGCCCTCAGCCAGCTCCAGGGGCTCAGGAATGCCAAAAAGGACAGAGGTGGGGGAGGACAAGGACTAACTCAGCCTGGCCCTCTGCAGCGTCCTCAGAAGGACAACGCCTGGCCAGTGCAGTGTCCCGGCCGGCCGAGAGGCGCCTGTCTCAGAACGGCACTTGATGACACTTGTTCCAGCCTGAAAACCAGGGATGGCCACACCAGAGGTGAGCGAGCAGCCAACTCAACTGCATGGTCCCAGAGACACAGAATAGCTTGGGCAGGGACCTTGGAGGTCCCTGGGAACAGGCATGCTCAAAGCTCCCAGGAGCAGAAGCCCAGCAGGGGCAGCCACCACGACCGTCTCAAGTACCGACACAAGGAAATCTGGAGCATCAAAGCCTTCTGTGCTGCCTGCTCGCAGCTGGCACGTGCTGCACAGCACTCGGGTAACACTTAGGAAATTGAAAATGGAAAGACATGATAAAAATAATTGCCTAGGATCAAGAATTCAAAAATTAAGGAAGAACAGAATGTATGTTGCCAAAGCAACTTTAATTTTGTGCCTTTATGCACATGAATTATGATACTGCCTGCAATTAGGTGAGCACACGCTGCCTCGCCTGGCAAGCAGGACAGCCACAGAAGAGGGTAGAACAAGGTGGCAGGAGCGTGTTGTCACTGCATGTGATTTCTACAACAGCTGCTATCACACAAATATGTCAAGAGTTACTTCCTAGAATAGAAAGATCTTTTCAAATTTCTTCCGCAAATCTGGCCGGAGATTTGAATGGCAATACCAAGAATTTCAATTCCCAGTTCCGTAAAATCTTCTACCTTTTAAGTTAAACAGAAGACAGGCATCCCAGCTCTCTCACATTCATTAAGGTGCCAGAAAGCACCGAGATACCTGCCAGCCGAAGGGAAGTGCAACAAGGCTTGAGATATTAGGATAAATGGTACTTATGTGCCAAAACCTGAGCATAACAGGGAACATGGATGCACAGTGTCAAGAATCATTTCTAGTTGGGGTTTTCCCGCCAGAATTTTACAGCCTTAGGATTTCTCTTATGCAATTCCTAACCAAAAAAAACCCAACAAAAAACCTGAAAATACTGATATTTATTTGCCAAGTTCAACACTTTAATGAACCAATTACAAACTAATTTTTCTTTTTTGCATAGCATGTCATATTTTGCACCCCCCCAAGTGAGACCAATCTGTGTTTTAGCACACACTCTGATCACGGGGGAGTTGTTTCACTAGCAAACATGGTCTGATGAGCAAGATACCAGTCTTGCCAAATCCTGAACAGCTTACATCTCTCTTCCTCTTTTGCAGTGAGGCTTTACCAACCAAAAGCCCAAGCTCAGTTCTGACTTTTTCCAGCATTCTGCTCTGTATCAGACTGTTTCCATCTGGACATATGGCGACATCCAACACCTCTGCAGGGGGAGCAGAATTAACAAGCCAGTCCTGCCTGCTGCTGGAAGAAACATCCAAACATTGACCCACAGGTTTCAAAGAGCTGGAGCTGCAAGTCCACACAAACTGGTTGGTTATCCTGACAAAGCCAAGAATTCATAGAATTGAACAATCATTTGGGTTGGAAAAGACCGATAAGGTCACCAAATCTAACCATTAACCTAGCACCGCCAAGGCCACCACTAACCCCCTCCCCAAATACCACACCTACATGCCTTTCAAACCCCTCCCTGGGATGGTGACCACACCACTGCCCTAGGGAGCTTATGCCAGTGCCTGACCACCTTCTCAGTGAAAACATTTTGCCTCTGTGGAAATCCCTATGAACACTACGAGCCTTCCCCTCGGAGTGATGCTAGCCCGTGGATCCTGAAGGGCCCAAGGTCCCAGAAGAGGATGATGTGGCATGCAGTGGTCTACTGAAGGAGAGGATCCATGGGGCACCCAGAAGGGCAGGACGATCCCCCAGCAGGAAGGCAGCCGTGTGGAGGGGCCGCTTCGGCAGCGCTCCAGCCGAGAGCGCACAGTGCGAGGTGACATGGGCTCCATCCAGGCACAGCCGGCCCCTCAGATCTCCCCGGCATCATTAGCATAAACAGCTTTTCAACCAGCAGGAAGCAAAGGAAACGCTGAACAAAACAGGGCTGAAAGCTGCAGGGCTCAAGCACTTGGCATGAAACTGAGAGAAAGGGGCTCCTTGAAAAGGTGAACCTTCCACATTATCCACGTTTTCCCTCTGCCCTTCACACCAGCTAAAACTGAGCCAATGGGAGTAACACGAGACAGGCAGCTTTTCAGAAGGCATTTTGTTATGAACTATTATTCCAAGTTTGCTGATCCCTTAGAGCCAGCTACTGCACTACACACAAAAATACTTATCTAATCTTCAGCCCACTGCCATTGAGAGTGGAGTGATCCCAAGGAGGGCCAGAAGGCTTTCTCAGAGCAGCTGGGGACAAGAGTGCTTATTCCTTCAGGAGATTCTTAGCACTAAGAATATTTTGCAGCAGGGGTGAACTGGCTTCAGTCATGTTTTTCTCTACACAGCAAACTGAAGTACTTGCTTGGCTCATACATGAGAAGGCATTCACACGCTCCCAGGGCACAGAACTTGTTCTCAGGTTCTGCAGGATCCTCTCCTCTTTAGTAGGACACCACAGAAGTTCCAGGTTTTGTTTCAAAACGTCACACATCTCACGATTCTGCCGTTGCGCAACTCACCCCTTTGCTCCAAACCCCCAATCTTTCTTGTTAAATGGTGTTCTCAGCCTATGCTGCTGCATAAATAACTACATTTGCATCTGGTTTGCATTTTCAGTGCACTGTTGTTGATGCAACTCCAAAACTAATCAAAGAGCTGCTGAGGACAAATTGCTTTGCTCTGCCACACAGACCCCACAGTCCCTCAGGTTCCCCCAGGCCGCAGGAAGGGAGCCATGCCATCCCCCCGTTTTGCCATGCTGCAGCTTGTCCCCTCTCCCCAGTGCCTGCCCAGTGGCCTGCACCAGTTCCAGGTACCACAGCCCTGCCTGGGCCCCGCGTCCCTCGGCGGAGGGACCCTGCACTGGGCAACCCCTATCCCCAGTGATGCTTGTGAACAGGGAAGCCCTGGAATGCTCCGAGTCTGCAGCCCTGCCACGTGGCTTTGGGCTCAGGCACAGCCAGGCCCCACGGCCCAGCCGAAGAGCTGCTGCACCGCTGCCAGGCTGTGCTGCACAGCCACGCTCCACACACGCAGGGACTCACCCAGAACCCTGCCAAGGCTCCTTCCTCCTGCGGCTTTACCCAAACAACATGTGCGCTCCAGACTAGTGTCAAGGGCCAAGCCAAGGGTAAGAGTCAGACTCATAAGTCATGCAGATCTCCTCTGCCAGGGCTCGGATCCAGTCCTTGTTAGGAAGCAGACTCACTGCGACATTCTGGGCTCAGTTGCTCTTTCCCACCCTTTGGGAAAGCCGATGCTTTGGATCGGGACAGCAGGCTTAGAGGTATTAGGTCATTCTGTAACCATCCCACTGGCTGCTCAGACAAACACCATGGCTGATACGTCAGCTCTGAACTGCACACTGGGGTTGCACAGTCCCATCACAAAGGTCACCGGGATGTCTGCTCACACCAGCCATTCATGTTTCAGTATAAACACCAGTTACAGCCGTACCACTGGAAGATAATCTAAAACACCCCTAAAACAGGTAAAGAAACTTGCTGGTATAGCTGGGAAATCACCACATTTAAAACAATGTTTAAGCCAACTTTTAGCACATCCAAGTGGTCCCATACCCCTGTTAACAGCATCCACATTTGTTGCTTCCAAAACTATACCCTGCTCCAGACTTCATATACAGCCTAAACATGTTCCTTATCTGGCCAAAATAAATCCTCCTGATTGCAGCAACCATCAGGAGTCAACACCTGTGGACCATTTGACAGCTCAAAGTCTCAAGTTCACACTCTCCAAGTGCACAGCATGCAGTCCCTCCATCAGCTGCGACATCCCTGGTGCACCTCAGAACCAGCACCTGTGAAACATTTAACCACCTCAGCTAAGGAGAGCCGACACAGATCCAGGTAAATGGGGATCCCAGAGGATGTGCCCGATGCACCTGCAGGCACTCCCAAGCCCCGTGAGCACCATGCGGCAGCACAGTGCGAGGGACGCGGGAGATGAGCGAGGAAGTTGCTAAGCTCACATCTCCAGACCTCCAGGACTGAAAGTGTTACTCAGCTGCCTGGCCTCTTGCTAATTGTGGGTTTTATTTTTATTTCCTATTACCCTCTTGCACGCCTGATGAGATTATCTTACCGGAACTGACACAGCTGGAGGCTGCAGCCATACATGGAGCCTCTCAGGAGGCAATGCAATTTTATTTTCATTGATCAGGAATCAGTAGGGCAGTAAATGATGGGAAATTCCATTAGGAGAAATACTGGGCCTCAAGACCCAACTACCTAGGTACAACCAAATCCCAGAAAGTCCCATCCTTCCTCAAAGCCCCACTGGGATGCGGACAGCAGATCATCTTTCTTCCTCCCAAAATGGAGTCAGCTCCTAACCTGATATTCCTAATTGCCGCCTGCACTGCCAGAAGCGGAGGCAATGCTGTCAGAGCACCCCCAAGGGCTCACTTAGCCCAGACAGTGCCTTTGGTAGAGCCAGCAGCACCCGGCTGCCCCAGCTCAGCCCAGCAGCTGCTGGGGCCAAGGCCATTTCCCAGCATGCGCCCATCCCGCAGGCTTTGCTCTGGCAGGCCAGGCAGGCGGGAGCGGTGCCGGAATGCCCGTGCCTCAGCCAGCCCCGGCAGAGCCAGGGGATGCCCAGTCATGGTCCCATCTGGAGCCCGAGGCGCCAGGGAAGCACGACAGTGTCACTGCAGAGAACAGCCCTCCTTCTCCAAGGGCCACCGTCTCGGGGCACACAGCAGTCTGGGACCTCAGGGAACACCCATCTGAGAGCACCACACATCTCTCTTACAGCCCAAACTGGGAATCATGTCAAGCCTTTTGTTTTAACCCCCAGCCCCATACACAGCACACTCAATCCCTCGCTCCTGGATCAAAATCCCAGCGTCAGGCCCCCGATTCAAAGCGTGCCCCATGCTGCTGTCCCTCGGTGCACACACCTGGGTGACAGGTGAGCCTGAGGCCCCGGCAGGACGGCCGGAGCCGCCGACAGCGCACGGGTTAACGGGAGCCGACCGTGGCACAGTTGTTAAGGTGATCAATACCAGCGAGATACTAAAGCAGCATAAGCCACATTATTGACTGCCAAGCAGATGATAAAACTGTTTATTATGATAATTGTGGGGTGCCTGCAAGGTGTTCCTAGGGCTGTCTTGAGCTTTTTACCAAAATAAGAATTCCCAGAGCATGACCTGTCTGTAGCCCATCTCACCCCAGTGAGACCCTTCACGCGCTGCTGTGCCCACACACTGACCCAAAACCACCTCCACAGCCCAGCTACCACTGGATTGGAGAGGGCCACATTACCAGACACAGTCCCTGAACTGTTTATCTTACACACACCTGTATCAGGGCTTACTCCTACAGCTGCTGTACACCTGCTGGAGCATCCATTCCAGGGAAAACAGAGCTCAAACACCAAAACCTGTAACTTCAGTTCTGCATCCTCCTCCTGATCAGCTGAAAATTAAACTCCATTTCCCACTCTAAAACATTTACTTCATTATTTCAATTACTTTTACCTCTTCTCTGGACTTTGCACAGTTTCCTATATTCTTTTAACAAAATTTAACAGAACTTATCTCTTCGAGACCCAAATTCTTGTGCAATGCATTAGGAATCCCTTTTGAGAAGACTGCAGTGTGGATACACTCAGTGTGCAAGATCCAGCAGGTGTACGTGCATGCAGGCGTCACTCAGAACAGGTGACACACTGCAGCCTGTCACCTGCCACCACGGGTCTGCAGGGCCAGCAGCCCATCTGCCAGCACACAGCAAGGCAATGTTTTCATTCTGAAGCCGTTTCAAATATCAAAATAGTTTCTCTTGGATTAAACTTGGTAACATGTATGCCTCATTCTCCAGAAGTGATGCCAAACTGCCTGATGGGATATGCTCTGGCAAAAGCATCTACTGCTCCTCCATCCGCAGGAGCAGCGGCTGTAACACACTTGGGGCTCCATTGCCACCACAGCCAAGTGACAGCTGAAAATGAGTTTAACAAGGGCTGAAGCTCCAGGGTTCTGTCAGCAGCTCCATGAGCAGTAATTAAGGACTGTGGGTCCCATTACCTCCCAGTACAGACAAGGCTCTGACAGCTCCATCTCAGTGTTAACCCCAAGGACCACTTGCTATGGGCTGCAGGCAGCACACGGTGCCACCTCCACTGCCTTGGCTGGCTGCTCCTGGGCAACTGAATCGCCTTCTCTAACTAGCCACTGATGACATCTGCAAAATAAACTTTACACCAGCAGCCTTACTGTGGACTGGCCTCAACCTGGACAAGACCACAGGAAGTTCTTCTGGCTAATGCCCTGGCCCTTCCTCCTTCTCCTAATGCCTTTCCTTGTCAGGACTGGAATAACCCACCCTGATGTCTCCCCTTCATCCCCGTATTCCTTGGTGCCTCCCACCCCTCCAGAAGATGCCACTTCTCCCACAAGCAGAGTCAGCCAAACGGTCAAGCCAAATTTTTCATGGTGAAAGACAGAACCTTACACCTCCACAGCTGTTTCATCCTTCCATGCTGAACCAACCCCTTCTTTCTCAGCTGCTCTTTCCCATGCACACCTGTACTGCAGGACATGGCAAGGATGGTGCCACACCTCTCCAGCTCACTTGCAGAGCAATGAGAAGGGAATTGACAGCACAGCTGAACCCAGCACTCCTAGGAGCAAGCACACCATGCCACACAGCTGCTGCCTTACAGGCTGGAGATCTGGATGTAAGCTCCTAAAATTTGTCCACTCTCAGCCCAAACATGAGTGATGGGCTGCAGAGCCCTATCAAACTTATCCCACCGGTCTTGGAGAGCTGGGGCTGCTCTTTCAAACGTCCATCAGTATACTGGTTATAAACAAGATTAAAACAATCCCTTACTAAAATCTAGACATGAGAGAACATCTCCCTCCCTGTCACCCTTCTAATGAGCCATCTTCCATCAAGATTTTCCCCCTCCTGTTCTAGAACAACACTCTAGAGAACAATTCAGTGTCTTAAACAATTCTGTTCCACCCCCCCATGCAAGGCCTGCCCCCGCTCCTGCACTGCCACAGCGGGAGGCAGCAGGCGCTCGGAGCTGGGCTGGGAGCAGGGCTGGGTGCATCTCTGTGCTTCATCCAGAGCCATCCCTGCTTGCTACTGCAGCAGGAGCCACCTGGGATCTGGTCCTTCCACAGCCCCCCTGGACCTGCAGCTCTGAAGTCACACTCTCCTCCTGCCGAGAAGGCACGGACAGCAGACTGGGGCCCCAGCAGCACTTACTTTTCTTGAAAACATCTGTTTTCATTATCACTATTACTTTTAATTAGCACTTTACAGCAGCCCTGAGCCCTCCCAGCTGGAGGAGAGCTCTGCTCCTAAATGAACAATTAGAAGGTGCACTAAGGGAATTTTTTTCTCATCTTCAGAATCCAGTTTTTCAGCAGAGCTCAAAGACAAACCATCTGGTTAAAGGAGCTCCCTTGAAGAGGTCTCTTCAGGCACAGCTCAAAGCCTGCAGGTCACCTGGGGATCCTTACGGTGTGAATGGTCACTGAACTCAGGAATCTGAAAACACTGAACTGATTACTAATGTCAGGGTCTTAACACCTCTACCCTCAGTGCTCACTGAACGGCCTCCTCTTCCTCACCCAGCCACAGTAATTGCCCCGCAGAAAATTAAAGGCTTTAATGCCCATCTCACTCATGCAAGGCCCCTGCTCAAGAGTTCAGGCCAAGCACAAGCTGAAAGACAGAGCCCTATTAAATGCATAAGGAAATAGGTCCCTATGAAGCGTAATTACTAGAAACACGGACTCCTGATCAAGTGCTTCTCTGAAACCCAACAATGAAAAACATCCGCATAAAAGCCCCCAGAGACAGCCTCAGCCATTCCAAAGAAAGCAGAAGGACACAGAGGTGAAGTGTCAGGATGAAAGGGCCGTCCCAGGGTCTTTCACCACTGCCACCCCAGCAGCCCTGCGAGTACAGCACCCACACACTCCAGCCTTTAATTAGGAACAAGCCATGAAGCTCCAAAATTCTTCAGTCAACACTGATGAAAACCTCATCTCTTGTACCCCTCACTGTTCCCTCAGTGCTGCCCTGCACTGCTCCCGACACCACGAGACTGTGCTGCCCCTGGGGAGCCCCCAGCCCCAGCACCCGCCCTGCCCCAGCAGGGCACAACACGGAAAGGTGACCAAGAAACTTCCCCCTCAGTGCTCCCAAATCCTTGCATCCCACAGAGTCCCACATCATCGCTGCATTTTTCACCTCCCAAGTCTGGACTTGGAATATGAGCCTTGTGTTCAAGAGAGCATTCCAGAACAAGTCTAGAAATCCTAAAGTTGTATGAATGACATGGCTTACAGTAACACCAATATTATAAATTCCACTCCAATTTGGAATCCTTTAAATCATCAGGTTCCCCTACCCTCCATCACATTTTCCTTCCTCCTCACCCTTTACTGGCAGCACTGACTTAAATTCCATGGCAGTGAATTTCATATAAATGTCAAATAGATGTTACTTAATTATTTACCCTCTGATTACACCTCCTGCCATGGGAAGTTTACTTAAGCTACTCAGGTGGGACATGGCTTGCAGTGTGCAGCCCGTGGTAATGGACAGAACAGCAGCACCAGAGGATCCCGTGGCCTGCCCTGGAGCCCAGAGAGGGCAGCCGTGGCCAGGCCGGAGCAGCCGAAGCCAGGAGCACCAGCACTGTGTCCTGTGGTCAGGATGGATGGATGGATTCATCAGGCTTGTGTCCTGGACACGGCCAGAGCGCTCCCAGGGCCAGCCCACGGCCTGGGCACCCATGCTTGCAGCAGCATTTCTTCTGCTCAGCACCTGCAATCCAGTAAGGACGGGGAGCCTCTGCTCAGCTCTCCACCAGCTGTCTCCGGAGGAGGGGAAGCGAATGCCTCCAGTGCCCAATGGGCCCAGATACTGATCAGACCACAACACAACACAGGGGAAAACGACACAAACCAATTAATTCTTGGCTCCTTGTTTTAGCTCTGGGCGAGGGAAGGTGCACAACAGAGCGAGAGGAGACTGGAACAGACAGAGGCTGGGATATGCTCCAAGAGCCCCAGGGGCAACAGCGCTGGCTCCCAACCCCACAAACACAGGGCTGCTCTCCAACAGGTGAGGGCTCCGCAGGCTCCTGGGCAGAGGGAATGGGGAAAGTCTCTAAAGCAAGACTTAGTCAGACTTTTCCATGCCAAACCCCTCAGAGAGAGAACAAGGCTGAGCCATATCTGATAAATCCATCTTCTGTGACCAGGTCTGTATGGAGGTAGGAAAGGATTCAGCAACTGATTCAGCAACTCAACTGATGTGCACGCTGGAGTCAGCAATGGAAGGCGCAGGAAGAGAACAACATGAGAAACTGTCCACTTCTACAGCACAGCCCCTCTGAAAAGGAGGCTTGAAATCCAGTCTTCATTCCCAAAGGCAGCTTCTTTCTTCCTCCTCATCCAAGTCCCAAGTAAAGACGAGCGACACTCTTGCCTAAATCACACTCAACTGCTGGCCATGCCAGTGTGCTCCAGGGACAACACAATGTGACTACGTACGTACGGTGACCACGGCCAACACTCCTGACTGTGGCAGAAGTCAGACAGGTCACCTTTACCAAATGGGAAAAAATAAAAATCTCCCAGTCATAAAATAGTCTGGAACAATGTGAAGCTTTTCCAAGACCTGAAACTTCATTACTGCAGGGCAATGAAGAGGCATTTACTCTCTAACAGTTTCCTCAGGAAAACCGAGGACTCTCTGGTCCAATTTAACCATGTCCTGCCCACACTGAGAGCAGAATTAGTACTGTACCAGGATGTGCACGCTCAGCTTTATTTTAAAAAAAATTAAAAGGGTCAATATACAGGGCAACAGGAACAGAGGTTTAAGAGAAAATTCAATATGGTAAATACCAAGTGACTTAAAAAGAACTTGAACAGAAATTAAATGGGAAAACTGTTACTTATTTTTCTTACAAATTCAAACCCCCAAATGCAAAGTGATTTTTCTTTCAGAAGCAAACCCCCAGTTGGGAAAAACTTAATTATGAAGGTCTTCTTCAAAGGTTTGTGGCAGAGGACACATGAAAAGACAGGGAAAAAGAGAGTGTGAGGGGCAGAAAGATACTGCTCTGCATGGGGACAAGCCACTTGCAGCCTGTGCCCACACTGGGCTGTGGGGCTGAGGCTTCACCCCAGCACCCAGACTGCCACCTCACCACAATGTCTGTCTGAGGCTCCTTCCCATCCCTTGCTCCCGCTGCCCAGCCACAAAGAATGAACTCATTTACACAACAAGTGTCTAACAGACAAGACACACTCCTCCTCCCCACATCCCTCCCCCAGGGCCAGGAGCAGCAGCAGGCACCCGCCACAGCCTGCGCTGACAAGGCTTTAATTTCCTGGGTGAAGGAGGATAAGGAGATATCTCCAGGCCTAAAGGAATCATTACTCATCCAGCCCAGCCTCTGGAGCATCAAAAGCTGAGTGACTGACTCTCCATCAGCTGATCCAAGAGGATCTGTCTAGAAGGGAGGCTGAGAAGCACCCCTGTATGCTCTGTTTATCAATAAAAATACTAAGCACATGATCTTCAGGCGACAGGTTTCTACAGGCATGTCCCTGAGCTTTCTGAGCTTCGGGGTCCTCCTTGATCTCCTTCCCCTCATCCTCAGCTGAATTCAGGTCCTTCCTTCTCAGTGACACAGTGAGCCAAACTGGAGCAGGAGGAGTTGGAGCCCAGCCAGCTGCCATGTGAGCTCCAGGTTCCAAGGGGACAGAAAATCAGCCATGAGACCTTGAAAACCTGCCCAGCCCATGACAGCAGTGTTTGGTGGACCAAACAGCCACAAGTGATGTCAGACCCCTTTTCTGGGTTCCCTAAAATCTGCTCCTCTGAATGCATCCACACACCCTCTCCTCAGAGCTCAGCCTGATCTGCTCCTTGCTCCCAGCTGTTCAAGGGACGTGATCAGCTAAAGACATTTTATAAAATAACATTTCCTTAACTCTGTTGCCTAACCCATTTCCTGATGTGAACCACACATTGACACAGATGATCCTAAGGATGACTTTCCATCGTACTTAAAACATCTCTTGGAGCCACGGTATTAAAGATACAGCTGCGAACAAGCTATTCAATTAAAATAATAAAATAAAATAATAATAAAAAGAATTTTAAAATTTTAACACCTCACCAGTGGGAACAGGATGGAGGAGGAAAACTAACCCTATGTGACTACTTTTTTTCCAAGGGACACAGGTCTGGAAAGCACATCAGCTTGTGTTTTGCACAGTGATGGACATCCTCCGTAAGATACACAGACACCTGATGGGCTGGAGCATCAGCCCCTCTGCCCCCACATCGGGGCTCCTGCCCTCGGAGACACCAGAGCTGCAGGAAGGTCCGTGGGTTTGCAGAGTGAGAAGCAAGGAGCACCACTGGCAGTGGCCTCGTGAGACAGAGGTTTCCAAAGCAGAGCTGCAAACCGGTTCCCTCTTCTAAAGCAGGGAAGATGATCTCAGCAGCGGCCACTGTCTGGCACAAGAACTGTGAGGCCGAAGGCCATGGCAAGCAGTCCTGCTCTGCCTGAAAGCCAAGGTGAAGACTGCAGCTTTCCTGAGGCCATAAGGCAATCTCCAGGGTGTGACCAAAGCAGCAGTTCAAGTCCAACCCCTTGCTCCGCTGAAGCCACACATGGAGAAGGCCCTGAAGAAACAAAAAAATCTGGAATGAGAAGATCCCCTGGGTCTCTCAGCTGCATCTTCAGGCAGCAAAATGGTGCAGCTGGCTGTGCTAGTCATGAAATGAGATGAGATGAGCTTTCTGGTATCAGCCTGAGTCAGAGGACAACCCTTGGGGCAGTCCTGAGTCTAAGATCCTCTGATGAGGAAGAAGCTGATGCATCGTGGACTGTCAGATCACCGGTGCTGGGGTCCAAGATGACAGTGACTGATTTTCTTTTTAATCATAAGCTGCAGTTGCCAGAATGACCCGTCACAGCCACAGCTCAGCCTGCAGATCAAGCAGCTGGGAGCTCCTGCAGCAATGAGAGCCGGCGCAGGGACAGAGCCAGCTTCCACAGCCCAGGCACAGGAAGCTGCCCAAGAACCACCTCAGAAGGGCGCACGGCAGTGAGGAGCCTCACGGCAGAAGGCACCAGAACATGCAGTGGGACAAACACCCCGACCCTGCGCACAGAAATCACAGACGGCAAATTCAACCAACTTCTAGTCAAGCAGCAGCAAAATGAAACAAAGGTTAAAGGGAGAGCAGGACAAACTGTCAGGGCAGAGCCAGCACTGCTGGCTGTGCTGAGGAGCTCCCCACCCACCCCTAGTGCTCTGCCCTGCACAACAGAGCTGGTACTGAACATGCCAAAACAAACCTAAGGTGTAACGTGGGGTATCTTTGGTGCTCCCAGCCACCTCCGGCGCAGGACTGGGACAGCCCTGCAGAGGAATGCCTGCTTTGGGATGATCTGCGCTCTTTCAAAGGTTTCAGTAATAATCATCTATTTCACTTCAGTTTCCATTATTCTTTATATGAATTTATTTTTTGTTTAAAGACTCAAATTCAAGTACAGAGAAAAGGCAAATCATTACTATCCCTTTGAACCCCAGGGCACAGCAGCACGGCACTGTCCTCTTCCCACCTGGCTGTAATGTAATTCCAGTGGCACCTGTGAAGCAGCCACAGATGACTTCGGGTTCAGCTGCTTTCTCAGATCTATCAGCCAAGAATGTGCCTTTCTAAATCTGAACCACCCAGGTCCAGAATGCCCCCATCTCTCTTGAGGGAGACTGAATGGAAACTGGGAGCACAGCAGCACAAGGACAGACCTCCTGCTGCTCCGAAGCACAGAGGTATGAAGGAGCCACCCCAAAAGCAGCAGCACCCAGAGCCAGGGAGATCAGCTCAGACAACAGAAACCCACCAGCATACACAGAACTGCTCCACCCTCAGGGGACCATTCACCTCAACCCTCAAGATACCTTCCCCGCCTCTGCATTTTCTCTTAATGTTTCATTATTTCAGCTAAAAATAGCAGCTGTCATGGAATCACAGACTGGGTTGGAAGGAACCTTAAAGCTTAGCTCATTCCACCCTCTGCCACGGGCAGGGACACCTTCCACCAGATCCGTTTGCTCCCAGCCCTGTCCAGCCCACCTTGGACACTTCCAGGGATCGGGCAGCCACGGCTTCTTCTGGGCAGCCTGTGCCAGGGCTTTATATCTAATCTAAATCCACACAATCTAAAACAATTAAGAATACCCAAGTACATATTCAACAGGTTCAACAGCAGATATTCATAACCATCCATCAGCTCAGGACTATGCTGGGCACAGACAGCAAATACCCGTGCTCAAACAGGGCTGGGGAGACACTGCTGTGGGGTTATTTCTGTCCTAACAGAGAGAGATGGAAGTGCTGTGAAGGCAAGAATAATAAAAGAGAGAGCAATAACTGAAGACCAGGATCAAACATAAAGTGCATTTATCAAACACACACTGTGAAAACTAACCCTGTGTGTCCCTTTACTGAAAGAACTGCCCCTTCTTCCACACTGCACCAGGGAGCTGTGCTGGAGAGGATGGGCAGTAGCTGTGATCTAAAAAAGGCAGAAAACTAGGCCAAGAGCAGCTGGCACCAAAATGATGGAAAGAAAATACTGCCCTGGATAAAGGTTTCCCCTCTTGAAAGGCCTTGGGAGCCTTTGCACTAACATGTCTGCTGGCCTTGCTGCCAATCAGCAGAGACCAACCATCCTTGATGAAATTAAATTGAGAAGCACATCCAACACACTGGAAGACCAAATTGTTACACAGAAAAAAAATAGGATTTGAATGCTAGAATAACAAGAAAGCAACTAAATCCAAGATTATGAGAGGAAAACTGAGTTTCTGCAGTAAATTCAGGGTTTGCCAACTGGGAATTAGACAGGTGGAGACAGACTAATACACTGGTCAGGATGAACCAAAGGATGCAGCTGGACAAGTGGCAAACACAATCTCCAGGATGTTGCTCAGATTGTTTGTGGAGACAAGGAAGCAATAAAGGGCACATTAACAGCGCTGCAGGGTCTCAGCTGGAATGACATGTACGGCTGTGACCACGCTGGAGAGAACACCTGAGCTGGGAGCGCAGGTGGAGCACACGCTGGGGCAGAGGTTCTCCAGCACAAGCCCAAGGCTCCGAGCCCCCAGCGCTGCTGGGTCAGGCAGCTGGCACATGGCCAGCCATGGGCACTGGCCTGTGCCACCCCACGGTGCCCACACGCTCATCCGTCCTGCGTGGGCAGCACTTCTCCATTTCCTCCCAGCTGAGCTTCGGGACACAAACTCTGCAGCCCTCACACAATGCCAGTGCAGCAGAGGCTTATTGGTTTGTAAGTTAACTTTCCTACTTTTCCCTATTTCATATGGAGAAAAATAAGAGCAGGCCACAGTGACTGTGCCATGTATTACACAAGTGTTTGTTAGTTAATATTTGTGTTCCAGCAAGGCAAGGACCTGATAAGTGATGCCTTGGAGCAGCCCTCCCTTGCTGGAAATGCACTGAGGAGCTGCTGGGGTTCTTGGAGCAGGTCATGACCCAGCTGTGACACCTACAAACTCTGCTGGGCTGCCCCAGCCTCACCTACCCGCATACCTGCTCACTGTTCACACTGGTACCTGCCACCACATGCTCCTCTACAGTTACACAGCAGCATGTGCGAGCACAAGCTTTCTAAATTTAGTCCTGCTTCTTCCTGCTCCAACCTCTCCTTCCACAGCGCAGGAATAATGGTGGCAATCTCTTCTGGCAGCAAGCAGAACTAAAAGGATTAATCTGCTACATCTCTGTAAAAGTACTCCAGTAATTAAGAGGAGCAACTGCTGAACAAGATTAGCAATAGACTAGAACAAAACAGAATAAGCAACAAGGACCTCTACAGAAGCACGTGCTGAGGTGTCACACCTGCCATCCCAGCTATGCAGCATCCCAACAGAAATGCCTGCTGCTTCACCCTCCACCGAGGCTCAGCAGGCACTGGATGCAGACATGTCCTCCTCCTGCTCCCCTCCTTCACGAGCCACTGCTGCCCTGGTTACACTCTCACCAAATCCATTTATGTATTGTTTTTTGCCATTTTTTGAAGCGTCCAAAAAAAGCCAGTATTGCCTGAACATGGAATGACTGGGTCCCCAAAGAGCTCCAGGAGGGCTCCCGGGCACAGCATGTCCCAGCTCTGGTTACAGCCACCACACACAGCAGTGAGCTCTGGGACAGGCACTGCTGCTTGCTCTGGCTCTGGCGGCAAAGGGGAACACCTGCACTGGGACGAGAGCCTGGCAAGGCAGGGGACGGGCACACGGTGCCCAGAGCAGCCTGGCCTGCCCCACAAGGGCCGTTCCCAGCCTCGGCAGGCTGGCACCTGAGCGGCTGCCAGCAGGGCCACTGCCCTGCCAAGGGCCACGAGCCACGTGCGCAGCAGAGCCTGCTCCAGCGGCAGCCTGCAGACACTGTGACACAGCCCCGCTGTCCTCAGAGAGCTGCAGGACAGCCCAACACCACTGCTTTAGGCTTGCTCCCTCCTCTCCCCACGCTCTGCAGAGCCCTGACACTACACACTGGCTACAACAACCTGCCAGCATGAAGCAACACAGGTATTTGAAACACCACCTGCAACATGACCTAAATTCTACCTCTGCAAAACGAAGAGGCACTCCAAGCACCTCCCTCATGCAGCACACTTGCTTTGTTTCCTTTTAGATTTAGGACGCAGGTTTTCTAACCCTCCAGGAGGTTCAGGCACACGAGGGAACTGAGAAGGGAATGGTGACCAAAAAGCAACACCACAAAGAATGTGTAAAATTGTTTGCCAGGCAATGCAGCAAAACAGGAAGAGCTGCACTTAAAAACCAGCAGAAGTTTTACTGCCCCAGCACGCTGGGGCTGACAAGACCATCCACTTGAGTCTACAACTCTTCAGGCCTCCTGCAGGCCACCAGCACCAGCACCTGATGCTCCTTGTTGAGCATCACCAGGACACAGGTTCCCCATGCTCTGCTTCCCACCTCCAGCCATCTCATTCCAGTATTCCAGCTCTGTTCTCATCCCACCCTCAACCCTTCATGGCTTAGTTCCTGTTTTAGGGAGTTCAGCCTCACAGAAATATCCTGGATGTTATTCCTCTTGAAAGTATTTGGCAGCAGATGATCTTAAGTTTTTCTTAAAAGGTGTGTGTGTGTGTGTATGCCAGAAAGGCCATCAGGCTCAGCTATGCTCGTCCCAGGAAAACAGACAAACAGGACAGAAGGAATCCAGCTGCTCCAGTCCACAGGTCCCAGGCACTTTGGGCACCCACATTTCCGCTTCTTCACCGAATACACGAATAAAGCTGATCCCACGTGAGACCAGCTCTCCGGAGTGCAGGTTTCCCACCTCTCCACAGAGTTGCTCCCCACCTGCCTGTCCCATCAGGGCTCCAGGGGCAGCCCCTGGCCCCTCCAGGGTGGGTGCCTTTGGAGCAGCCTCGGCACTGCCACACCTGCAGCTCCAAGGCCAGGGAAGGCGCAGGTGTGATGGCGAGCCCAGCAGTGGCTTAGCAGGAGCTGTACCTCTGGGACTGCATTCGGTGTCAAGTGTCAGCACGTAAATTGCTATTGGCTTCTCAATAAGCAGCAGCAGTGAGCTAAGTGTTTCCCTGTGTCGAGCAGGCTCTCTCTGACTCAATACAGCAGTATTGACAGCACAATCACTGGGTAATCCAGGCCCCACTAATATCTCAGCACCTCCTCACTGAAAATACACTTCCTACTTGGACAACAGCCCATTAGCACAGGCTCCACCACCAGTGTCCCCCCAACACACCAGGACACGCAGCAGCATGGCCTCCTGACACTTCCTGGGGCACAGCCTAGGGCAGCACAGAAAAGGGTTCTTTGCCATGAGAAATCACCAATGGAAAGAGGATGAAAGCTAATCAGAAAGTCTTTATGGATCAAGTCTCTGTAGATTCTAGAAAAAATTGGTATTTCCTTGCCAGACAAGAGAAGTTCATTCAGGGAATTAACTCTGTTCTTGCCCCTGACCCTCTGCCTGTCATCTGTCCTCACTATCGTATCTCTAAACCTCGCCCACACCTTCCTCCAGGCAGCAGTTTATCCTTTCATTCATGGAAAACAAGAGACCTGCACCTGCACAGCATGAAAACCTACACTGCACTCCCTACTTTAGTAGGGACCTAAATTCTACTTCTACTACAGGGCATGGATGCTCTGGAGGATCCTTAATACTCCTCTGGCATTTGGAAAAGAGGGAGGCTTGCTCATTTGCAGGTACCTGGTGTTACCTGCAAATGAGCAAGCCTGAAGACAAGATGAGAAAGTGAAAAATGTTGAAAAAGCTGGAGGGGACTGGTGGGTCCCTTGGGCTGGATCAGGCAGTGCTGCGCTCCGCAGGCTGTCCCTGCGGAGCTGCCGGAGCGGCTCGGCCGGGTCGGCTCCGCGCTGCCCGCACCCACCAGCGGCACTCAGGCGGAGAGCCGGTGCCTCACCGCGCACGGCACACAAACAGCACTGCGCCTCGGGCTCATCCACTCCTTTTGCTTTAAAATATTTTGGTAACAATCGCAGCAGACCCAGGAGGACTGATACCTCGAGGAGGGCAACACACACCACGCCCAAGGCCTCCTGCTGCCCAACACAACTTTCTGAAGACCATCCACAATGATTTCACTGCCACTGCTGCCCTGGAAAAATGGTTAATCTAAGGCCCAAACTAGGAAACCAAGGATGCGTTTTACAGCCACATCCCAACACGCCTGGCACAGCGCCAGATCTTTAACCAACACAACTCTAGCATGTCCCAGCGCTGACACGTAGCAATCTTCGCCCCTCACAAGGGCTGTAACAGCAGCCAGCTCCTGGAAAAGAGCAGATAAACTGACATGGGAAGCACTTCCAGCAGCAGTGCCTGCTGCGACCCTGTGCCCAGGAGACCAGCGCCGTGCTCTCCCACTGGACAAGGCACGCTGCAGAGAGCTGAGCAGGAGCGTTTGAAAGAGAACCCCTCTGGCATGGCCACGCCAATGTGCCCTTGTTGGAACTTCACAGGCAGGGTCAGGAGCCTTCTGGGGAGACAGGGAAGATGGTTTGGTCTGGAGGCAGATGAGGAGCAGACCCCTAGACAGGAAGAGGTTAACACTGCTCCTGCCTGCAATCTGATAAACGCTCTGCAGAAAGCAGGTTCTCTCACTTTGAGATATGATGTCACTAACCTTTATTGATCCACAATCAGAGAACTTTGCTTATCTCTCTCCTGTGATATGCCCTCCTGTGCTCAACTAGTGTTTAATACACTGCTGGGCATCTGGCACTCACTACAGCTCCCACCAAACCTCTGCTGGCCCAGCAGGGACAATGTCTGACAGGCTGTGTCTGTAAGTTAGGGACCAGCTAGCTCCAGGGGTAAAGGCAGCAGTGCACCCCTCCCAGCCCACCACCTCCACCAGGAACCTGTGCTCCAGAGGGTATTACACACCTGTACTGGAACATCTGGTGAGAAGGGGGGCCAACAGCAGCCAATGGTCCAACACAGTCTTACAGCCTGGTGTATGGTCACCACCCCCTGCCTCAGGTGAGCATGTGCCCTCTGAAGTTACTCCTGTGGGACTGTCTATCTTAACACAACTTTTACTATTTTACAGAAACAACACTTTACTTTTAGCCTCAACTTCCTTTCTAATATTTGAGGTGAAACATGCAGTTAGGTGACTAATACAGGAACTATCAATGAGCCGCATGCTCCGACGTGGCAGCCAAGTGCTATAAACTGTATGCCCCAAATCCAGGTGGGGTTTGCTTCCAATACCCCAGTGATGCCTGAAAACACTGAACAGCCAGGTAACAAAATCTGTACCGTAAACAATGACATCAGTCACATGAAGAAATGACTGGAGAGGAGCTTCACATGCTGTTTTTCTGCTAGGTAACACACAAAGGAGCTGCCTGTGAGCTTGCCTTACACCACCACAACCACAGCAATACTTGCTCACACTGCAGGGCAGCTCTCACTCACTTCTTGAAACCAGAAGCTCACGGGCTCAACCAAACTGGAGGTACTGGAGAGGTGGAGTACAGCACCACAATGCTTGCTTTGAAGGTTATGTGGGAATTGGTCTTGTAAAGCTTTGGAAAAGACAGAGTAGTAAGTTTTCCAACACATATATAAAATAGCTGTGACCTATTTTACTCGCTATCCACCCAAAAAACCACATTCCTGTATCACTGCAGGCCAAGTTTAGGGTAGGAGTTAAATTTTTTCCCTCTGTTAGCTACAGGTGAGAAAGCATGGGCACATGCAAGATCCTAAGGAGAACCACCACTGTCTCAGCAACATCCCTCTTGGTACAGCGAAAGCCCCCTTTGAGTCCGTGCTTCTGTAACTAAAAATATACTGCTCTGCAGACAGGGCAGAGGAGAAAATTAAGAAAAATTTGTCCACTTTGCAAAGGTCAAATTACTACACGTTACTGTTCTGATCCAGTCTAGTGATTCTTACAATTTCAGACATGCACCAAACTTTCTTTTTTTAATTAAAGGTCTATTGAAACATGTGCTTGTCAAAATAGTAAATTACAGCCTTCTCCAATTTGTGAAAATAAATTAGGGAACACTGTCCGAATGCCAGCCTTGGCAGAGAGCACAAAAATCCCAAACTTAGATTTCCTGCAAGTCGAGAGACATTTGAATTAGAGGTTTTAGACTGTAAGCTGTTAATATTTCTGCTCATTCATTAAGTTCACATACAGAACACAAAATATTTTAGGACGCAAAGGAGAAACACCCAGGCCAGTTGCCGAGTCACCTCTGTCTCTGACAGCTGAGAGAAATCCTCACTGACCCACCAGAAAGAGCTGTGGCTGATCCCAATCCAGAAGGCAAACCTGGGCAGGCACGGAGCTGCTGCTAATGGATGGGTTTCACCCTGACACTGTCATTCCCTGCTGAGTGCAGGGCAGTGTTTATGACAGAAGTCACTCCTGCTCCACAGAGAGCTGCGGGCAGCAGCTCCAGCCCTGGCCAACAGAAAAGGGTGGAAAAACAAGCTGAACCCCTGACCCATGACATTGTCCAGCTAAAAGGAGTGAGGAGTTATCTGCCATCCACAAAGTTTCACAAACCCTTTATCCAGCCTTGGACTGTGGGACTCTTAGCTGCAGTCCAGAGGGCACAAAAGGCCCCCAGGAAAAAGTGAAAACTTCTGGAAATGGTAGAAAATATCTGGAAAGAGTAGGAAAATCCTGTTGCAACCTGCCCTTGCCTTGGGCATCAGCAGGCGTGAACAGGAGTCAAGTATCTCAATACAGTAAGGACTGAGTCACTTTTTAACAGCATCTTTTCTGAGGATCTGGTCCACACAGATTTCCTTCAGCTCTTCTAACCTGGGCAGGCAACCTGCACAGCTGCTCTCCTTTAGCTGCCCATCGCTGCCAGCACTGCACCAGGAGCTACCAGAAATCTACAGACATCATTCGGGCTCTTCAGCTGCTCTGATGTTTCCTCCGTGAAAAAGCTTTCAGTGTAAATATATCCTGCTGCAGCTCAGCATCTCCACTCCATTACAGATCACGAGACTCAGCGATTCCCTGCCAAAACAGCAGACTTGGAATAGCTACAATTTTTAATGTACAGTCTATACGATAACTTCACAACATCAGGGAAAATGCAGTTCAGTGCAGCCAGCAAGAAGTGGGCAGATAAAGAACTTCATTGCTGGAGGATGCAGCTTTTAGATACAAGCATATTCCAGGGCAGCCTGGAAGAGCCGTCTCAGACCAGTCCCAGCTACAAATTCCTACAAGGTATTTCTGGAAAGTGGATCTGCTTCATTGCAGGCACTGCTGGATGCTGGGCAGAAGAGATATCAGAGTGCTCTGCACAAGCTTAGGACAGAAAAAGAAAACACTATAGGCCCATCTTCCACTAAGTAGCAGTTTTACATTACAAGAACCTTCAATTCACTGGATATAATGAAATTAATGTTTTTTTTAAATCCCTTTCACCACAGTATTGCTGTTACCAAGACCTGGGACCTCTGCTACAGCTACAGACCACTCTGGAAGTGAATTCCCAGAAACATCTCTACTGCCAGCCCTGTAAATCCAGACAGGTGTGCAGTTTTCTCCCAGTAAAATCCTGGACCCAAGGGGTCAACAGAAACCCCCCAGCTGAGCACCCCTCTCCACATAGGGACCCCCAAACCTTGCATCCCACTATGCTCAGGAGGCCTGGGCTGGGCTACAAGGGGCAGAATAGAAAGGGGAGGGTGGCTGCTGCTTTGCTTTATTTAAAAGGTGCTGCTGGAGGTAGAAACACATGAAAGTCCATGTAGGACAAGGGAAGGAATTATCCCTCCCATTGATTTTCGCTCTGGGGTATTAGAAAGAACACAGCATTTATCTGGAGATTTCTTCCCAAAGCTAGCTATGGACTTTCAAACGTAAATGAGACTTGAAAGGGGCTTATCTGGCAAGAATCCACTGAAACTTCACAAGGGGAGGGGGTGTGGGTAGGGAAATGGGGGGGGCCATGGGAGCCTGGCAGGGGCTGTCTGATCCATGGCCTCAACCCAGCAGCCAAGGGCAGAGCCCAGGGCAGGCAGCAGGGAAGGAGCCCTAGGCAGGGGGTTCCCCCTGCACCTTCCAGCAAGCATCCCTTCTTCAGAGTCCCTTCTGCAGGTGCACAATCCCAATGGCATCGACCACCCCACGCCAGGGAAGGCAGAGGGCTGGGGGCAGCTCCCTGGCTGGACACAGGCTCACTGCCCCTCCATCCTCCAGCAGCCAGGGCTGTGCCCAGGAGCTGCAGGAGGCTCAGCCCTGCCCTGACCGATCCCCTCTGCATCATTCCCAAAAAGTATCCACCCCAGGGCCACCCCGCTCGGTGCCACCCCCGTCCCAAAGCCCCACTCGGGCACTGGCTGCCACGCCGCAGCCCCACTCGCTAGGAAACCTCAGCAGCCTCGTCTCCCGTCGCTGGCTTTCCCAGGTAGCTGGGAGGGTGTAATTGGTGAGGCAGGAGATTAGAAATATCGGCAGCCTCTAAGTAAGACTTTAATTTACTGGCAGATCAATAGCGCTAGGGTTATATTGGCAAAGTGTCTACAACTCTATTGACTCACGCAATTCCTCTTATCAATTTATCAGAAATCTGGAAGCCAGAAGATATTGTTTGAAGAAAAAAGGCAGCAGGAGTTTGAACACTTAGCATGGGCTGCCCAATCAGGCACTCAGCACTAAGCGTTTTACAGCAGATGTATCAGCCGCAAAGGAGGCCAATATGATATGATTAAGAGCTAACTTGCTTCCTCACATGCCACACAGCCTTTTTACGCTGCTTCTCACCTCAGACCTTTGCACTGAGACAGTCACTATAACCGACATGTCCCACCAGCCCAAAATGGAACTATTTCTATTTCTATTTCACGCTGCAAGATCCTAAATTCAACGCACTCCTGCCTGGACCCTACCCAGGCTCACCTGGGTTTCCTGTAACGTCCCAGCTTTATGGAATTAAAAACCCACTACAGCATTGGGAATCTGTTCAGAAGGATCACAGAAAAATTGCTATTTCTGTACTTCCTCAGAAAAATTCAGCATGGCAGCAGAAAAGGTCTGCAGTGCCACATCCCTGTGCCTCACAGGGTGCGAAATGGAAAAACAACAGTAGGGAAAAAAACACATCTCCCAGATCCAATGATGACAAACACTGCCGGGTATGAGAAGCCTTTCTTCACCTCAGAGGGGCATTGGAACAGGAAACCAAAATAAAATACTCCAAACCCCCTCTCCTCCATTAGTCCTCAGATGACTAGAAAACACGCAGCAATCTGAGCTCTGGGACCAGGAAATGCCTCTTGACCAGCGAGCTGCCACTCCTGGGAACGTCCCCTGACAGGATGGGGAGCTCCACGCTGGTGGGTACATCCTCTCTTCCAGCGGGATGCAATGCTGCACAAGCTACCACTCCACCAAAACCTCACTCCTCCATCCTCCTGCCACCGAGCACCAAGGCTCCAAAAATGACTAAGGTGACAAGTATCAACCTGGGGAAAAGAGTCTCTGTTTTCCAGGTGGAACTTGCCAGGCCCTGGCCTCAGGCTGGAGGCTGTCACCCCTGCTACTGAGGAGCCACAGCCCTGCCTTCCTGGGGGAAAACAAAGGTTTAAAAACGAAACAAGTTCTGATGCAATAACTGTGAAAAAGCCTTGGCTGGAGGGCAGGAAGAGGCAGGGTGGGACAAGCACAACTGCCTGGGCTCCTGACATGGCCCACGGGATGACCGGGAGCCACAGCCCAGGAACCACCACGGGCCCCTGGACCAGCTCCTGCCAGGTGTGCCCAGGGTCTCCTTGCTGCCCACCCCATCAGCCCCAGAGCACGGCAGGTAATCCCTTCGGCAGACCCAAACACCTGTAGGGCCCAGAGAAAATCAGATGGAATGAAAGATTAAAATGAGTAAAATTCTTGAGCCCAAACAAGGACAAAGATACCATTCTTGGGAGGGGAAGAAATGCTTGCCTTCCCCTCTATCAAAACAAAAAAAGCCAACACCCAGCTGGTGTTGAAGGCCAGCAATTCCCACTCCATGGCTGCCATGGCCAGATCACCAGAGCCACCCGTGGAGCTTCTCATCTGGTAGGAATCATCCATCCCATGGCACTTAAGGTGCTCAATCAAGCAAACACTTGGCATCTCCAGGACATACAAAGCTGGCTGTCAGAGCCAGGGAGCAAATATTCATCCGGACACCCTGAGCATCCAGCTGCAGCGACCATCTCAACCCCTCAGACACCTCTGTCCTGAGGTCCACCAGGGTCTGCAGCCAATTCAACTGGGGCTGAACCCCACTAAGGACACCCGGCACCCTGGGCATGGGTGGAGCAGCTGGGACCACCAAAATGGGGAGAATAAAGACCTTTTGCTTAAGCTCCAGGAAGCAAAGAGAAAAAACACTAATTAACTCAGCAGCAAGTTGTTAGTATTTGCATACAAATGCAGCCACAAATCATGACAAACAAGGCAGGACAAGGCAGGCCCATTAGACACAGGGATTCAGCCCAGCTCCTGTGGGTCAGGCAGGCAGGCTGCCAGCTGCTCGGGGGGCACAGGGAGAGGGCCCTTATCTCCACCAACACTCCTACAACCAGCAGCAACAGAAGCCACCGGGATATGGTTTCCTTCCACATAAAACAAAGGAATGGGATGAATTCTTCAATCCCAGTCAAGAGTAAAGTAAGAGGTGCTGGAGGAAAGCCGACATGGACGCTCCTCACTCCGGCAGCTGCTGCTCCTCACCCTGGATGAGGGCAGGGCAGGCTTCCCACAGCCTTCCACGGTGGCTGTGCAGGAACAGAAAGACCCACATCACAAAGAACAAATCACACCTGATGTAGCAGAAGAACGTGCCCAAAAGCCAAAAACGAATGACCTGAGCAGAACAAACTCCAGCTACTGCAGCAGTTCAACAAGTTTAGCCTTCCAAAGCCACTGCAGCAGTAGGCTTTGTCACACATTTCACCTGATTGAACCTGCTTGCTCTGGAGATTTCTCCTCCTTGCCCGGCAGAGGTTGCAGGTGTGCTTGGCATCGAGCCTCCCAGCTTGGGCCCTCCCTGCACGCTGGCCAGCACCTTGATGGACTCAGAGCTCCCTTTGTTTACACACTTTGCATTTGCCCAGTGAGTCACTTATTACTGCTGAGGGCTCAGTATTACAGAAAATTTACTATTTTTACTCTCGCAAAAAGACAAAACCTGCAATTCCATAGTTTGGGATTAATTATGTGCTCCTCCCACCTAGTCCCCTTGGCTGGGATCTCAGGATTTAAAAGAAAACTCCAGCAACTACCAGTTCACATTAAGGTGTAAAAAAAGAAAATAAATCTGATTTCTAATTTTAAATAGGAAACTCTCACTGGCAAGATCCCATGAACCCTTCCACGGTGACTTTTATTAACAGCAAGTTTCTCATGACTGCAGCCCCCAGCAGAGACCACGGGCTCAGGCAGAGAGCAAAGCAGCACAGCCTGGCCCTGCCGGGGGCACGCGGAGCCCGGGGGGCTCAGGGGAGCACAGCTCCCAGTGGTGTTGGCAAGCAGCAGCTCTGTGTCTGCAGCCAGTAGCCGGATTGGCGTGGCTGCAGCACGACACATCCAAGCTGGCAGGCAGGATCCACGGAGCAGCTTCCCACCACAACACACAACTGAACTTGAATTGGACTGAACGAGCATTACAGCAGAGATATTCTACACTAGATTTTTTTACTCCTAAATTCAAAGTTTCAGAACAGACATTATTGAAGAAATCACAGCAGCTCTAACAGCTATTCCCATGCTCAGGTCCTGCAGCATCCAATTTAGAAACCATCCTTCTGGCTTTTGAGTGTGTTTGCAGGAGAAATCACTTCTGCTTGTCCTCACCTGGGAGCCAGTTAAGATCACATTTTCACTCTGGAGTATGGTATTTTGCTGTACTAATGACTTTACAGAGAAGAAACCATTAAGAAATCATCAGTCTATGGAAACAATCAGAATCTGGAGTTTTTGCACAGGAATCACTCTGTAACGACCAGGAAAAGAGGCATCTACACAAAGATGTTCTCAACAGCCCCCACTGTGCTGGTGCTTGAATGTGGATGGGCAGACCTCAGTGTGGAGTCTAAGCACACCTGATGTACAAGCTCGCAGAGAACACTACGCACAGCTGAGACCCAGAACGCCCAGACCCAGCACACCCCACACCAGGGAAGGGCACAGCGTGTGTCCAGCCACCCTCCCCTCTGCCAGTGGCCAGTGCAGCCTCTGCCACCAGTTACATCCCAGGAAAGACACAAAAGAGACGCCCTGGACATGAAATTAGGCCATTGCTTAAATAAAACCAAAATCTGTTTCAAAAATTGCAGGAAATATTTGGTTTGGAGCTACAAAGAGCACCAGACAGTGGAGGAGGGAGCTTCCTTGGGAGGAAAAGGAGCTACCTGGGGCAGGTATGGACCCTTCAGAGAAGAGGATCCAGAGCTGTCAGAAAAGCACTGGGCAGTGCTGCTGCAGAGAACAGGGTGGAGGGGGAGCAAACAGATTGTTTGTTTATTTAAGCAGGTGAAACTACAAACAGAAGCCATACAGGCCGGCGCTCCAGGTGCTGGCTTCGCACGGAGCACGGGGAACGCAGCGGGGCATGAAGCCCGCAGCAGCGGCTGGAGCGGGGCCAGAGCAGCGCACGCGGAGCCCAGCGACAGGCCCTGGCTGCCAGCAGCCCCAGCTGCTCACCCGCAGCACAGCCCAGCAAGTCCCACCCAGCTCCCAAGAGGAGAAGGATGCTCTGAAGGAGCCAGGGCCCTGTGGGGACCAGCTCATGCTTCCATGGCAGAAGGAGCTCACCGTTCAGCTAAGCCTAAGCCTCAGTCACAGCTGCGTTTCCTTAGGTGAAAGGGCTGCACAGGGATCCTCTAAGTTTAACCATACTGCACTCCTGAAAGGGTAAAACAGAAATAAAGATGACTAAAAGCAGTGTCTTCCTCCCAAGCACCCTACACCAAATGCACGCTTAGGTCCCAGCCCCACACTGGGACCAAGCTTTTGCCTGGGGCAGCAGCAGAGTGAGCGCTCCTCTGGGAATAGTCCTAGGTCCTGCCTGCCTGTTCCCCTCTGCTCCAGCCAAGCCACTTCAACCTGTATCGCATAATCATTTCAAATTAAAGGGAAGCTGACAAAAAACCAACCAAAAATAAAAATATTTTGAGGAAGCTTTTTTCCTTCATCCTTTAGCAGTTTTTCTAACCCAGGTCCCTTCCCCAAAATACTTCCTTGTATCACTGCCCAAAGGTCTGTGTCAGCAAAAGGAAAAAGCATCCAGGGCAAGGCTGGCCTCAGCAGCAGCATCAGCGTCACACACAGACAGGACACCAGCCCCTGCAGCCTCTCCAGGTCCTGCCTCAGCACCACTGAGCCCTCACCGTGATTTACCTGCCAAGAGTCCCTACAGACAAGTCAACAAAAGGAACTCAGTGCAGGCGTGCAAACACAGCAGTGTGAACCTGCTCCTGTGAACAGGACATTCCTGTTTTGGTTTGAAATCAAGTTGCTTTGGTACAGCTCGTAACTGTTTCCAATTCAATTAAGCCAAACTAAAATAAACCCTCCTTGAACTGAAAATAATGTCCACGGGACAATCTAATGTGCAAGTAAATCCTTTGAAAAAATAATAATAAATCAATGAAAACTTTTCTAAGCAGGAAGAGTGCTGGTAAGCAGAAGGTTATTTGTTCTGAAAACCTCTGAAACAGTCAGAATGAGGAGCCAAGCACAGTTTTCACCAGACACTTCTCACAGCCCAACTGCACTGTTTATCTAAGACAGTTAAAAGAGTATCAGCAGCATGAAATGCAGTCAGCTTCAAAGTCACAGTCTCAAGTCCTAAACATGCCACAGCAACCTCATTTTAGGCAAACACAGCCTCTATTTTGGTTGAGTGTTTCTCTTCCTCTGCTGTGCAAGAGGCTCATACAAGGAAGAAGGAACTTTAAAATATAAACCAACCAAACAAAAAAACTTTCACACTCAAGACACCATGAAAATATGAAAGAACAACTCCTCTGTCCTTTCTCCCACAGTAGCTATTCTACTGAAAGAAGCTTTATTTTACCATTTTCTTCCCCTTTTCTAAACAATCTGCACCCTAAGACTCTGAGTCCTTTTATTTCCAGTCCCCACAGAGTCTGGGGCTCAGAACTGCCCTAGCCTCCTCACGGTGACCTGGACCATGGGGCTGACTTCAGCTCCCCATCCCTTCTGTGCTGGCCATGCACAGCCAAGGGCATCACTGGGAACTGTTCAACATCCAGGTAATGCCATTAATGGAGACAGCTGAGTCTCAACACAAGTAAATTCAAACAGCAGTTGAGAAATCACCCAGTTCTACTCCACAGTCCAGCAAGGCCTTCAACAAGACACAGACACAGCTTTTAATGTCCCAAATATTTGCATAGGGGAAATCTGTGACCAAAATACTCCTCCACTCCATCTCCTGGCACGCTATGCTTCAATGGCAGCTGGAGCTTTTTTGGTTTCTCCACATTTTTTTTCGTTTTAAAATGCAGAAGACCCACTGAGCACCACCAACAGTAAAATACCCACGTCTGTGCCCAGCACCTCTCCACTCATTCCTCCAGCAGTAGAGAACTTCAGATCTCCAGAGGACAACCAGTGCATCTCACTGACCCTTGCTACTTCATGGGCTTCGTACCCAGAAGCAAGAAGGACCTGAGAAAAAGATTGCTGGGGGCGATAAAAACCAGCGTCCTGATATCCAGCTCCTGCCTAAAGTAAGCAGACATCCACACAGCCAGTGGCTACTTGGACTCAAGGAAGGAAACCTCCACACCCAAGAGAGCATCCCATCATTCCAGAGACACAAAGGGATGCTTAGAGGAGGAACATGGCTAGAGAAGTGGCTGGACACTTCCAGTTGCACTGCTAAGAGCCAGAGGACCTTCCAGGGGGCTTCTGGCAACTAGGTCTGCAGTCCTAGGCACAGCTGGGAGGTTTCAAGGGAAGAGAAGACAGTCAGGCTGTTCCTCCTGTGAGGCTGACCCCAGCCACTGCTGTGCAGGACAGAGCTCAACCCTCCTCCTCCTCACCCTGCATGGGCTCCAAGCAATCCCCCAGGCATTCCCAGAGCTTGGCTCTGTTGTTCACACATCTGCAGTTCCAGGTGAAACTATTGCAAGCCTGCCATGAAGGCAGCTTTTCACACAGGGCTGCGCTGGCACCAGACCCACCACCTGGGTAACTTCCAGGATCTCATGCAAACCTCCGGGACTTCCACGTCATCCAAAATAAAGAGGAAACAATGGAGAGGCTGGTTAAAATAAAGCAAGCAAGGAAAAAAAAATCTGTAGCAGCTCCTTCAGACAGGCGCTGCTATTCACCAAGGAACCGGTCTGTGAAATAGCAGAGGAGCATGTGGTGCTGACCACCCTCCCCAGGGCTGGCATCCCACACCAGCACACAGCTCCATGGCCAGCAAAGGGCACGGGCTGGCAGCTCTGCCCAGCTCACCACCTGCTCTCCCCTCTGCCAGCCACGAGGTACTGCCACAAACCCACCCTGCCGGCCCTCCTCCAGACCAGCCTGCTGTGGGGCAGCCTGTGCTTCTTGTCCGCCACCGTCCCTCCTTGACCAGTAACACAACCAGCCCAGCCAGCACGCTCCACCACGCTGCCACCTCCTCCAGCTGCCCTGCAGGCCCAGCGCCAGGCCCACAGGAGCTCAGGACGTGCACCTGCCTACACCTTCACACCTGCCTACACTTGGACTTGGACTGTCGAGGACTACAAACCCCAGCCAACATGACCAGTCCTCCACCCCAGGGCTCTCTGCCCCAGAAATCATCAACCCAGCAGGGATGCAATGGTGTCTCAAAAGAAGGACCAACCATCTCCATTTCTCCAGTACCACAGCACAGGTCTCCAGCACGACGCCCTGCTGGGAGGTGCTGAAGTGCTCTGGACAATCCCTCTGCCCCACAGCTGCCCCCAGTGCAGCAGGTACTCCCATTTAAAATTTAAGGATGCAACAATGCTCTGGGGATTTAACACATGTTGTGATTTTTCACAATTAACCTCCACTTAAGAGTCCTTGCATGTGAACTACGCACCATCCCATTTCATCCTCCAGCTGAGGCAAACACTTGGTGTCTTGCCCAAAGTCAGCGTCAGAGCTGAAACGGATCTTTAGACTTCCAAACAAGCTCACGGTGTTAAGCTGCTTTTAACTGTCTCTATGGAAGATGAAAAACGGCAAGAAGAAAGGAACTGGGGAAGGAAGAATGTAAAACTAAAAGAGACAAAATTAACAGGAGAAAATTAAAGAGGAGAAATTTAGGCTTTGACATCTGAAGTAGCTGTGTAGGAGCACATGTCTGGGTGCTGCAGACCCAGCTTCCAGAAGAAAGGCCAGAGCACCCATTCCTCAAAGTCAGATGCAAAGGCGCTGACTGCGGCACCCTGGGGACACAGCGAGCCCTGCCAGCCCCTGAGTCCCACTGGGCGCCTTCGTCTCCAGTGCCTGGGCCCAGCACTGCGCTGGGCACCTGCAGTCCCCCACCCCAGCAGCCCCCGGAGGGATGCCCTGCTGCTGCCCTGCTCTCCACGGAGCTGCGTATGAATGACAGCGGGCCTGCACTGCGCTGGCAGCCGGGGTGCCTCACTTCGACACCAACAAAGCAGAAGGTTAATTTGAACCTCACAGCCCTGCTGCTGCGCGCCTGTGCCTCCTCCTCGCCCTCCCTCCCCGCTCTCCTTTCTGTGCAAAGCCTGACATCTACAGTTCTGTCTGGCACAGTCAGGGGCTGCGGTGGGAACCGTGCAAGGACACGGGGACATGGTGGCCGGCTGCCCTGCGCTCCCCAGCCTTCGCTCACCCACATGCCACAGCACAAAGCAACCTCAGCCCCATCAGGGGACACGCACCAGGAGCAAGGAGCGCCCGGCAGCACCACTCCAGCGGCCACGGGCACACTGCTACAGCTCACCCGAGAGCAGCCCCTGCACCGGCACTGACACCCAGCCCTGTCACGCTGCACACCCCAGGAACCACAGCCCAGCAGCGTCGCCTCCGCAGCCATCGTGCGGGAGCCTCCTGCACACAGCACGGCAGAGCCCCTGCTCTGCTTTCGAGGTGTCCAAGGGGCTGGGCACCGGCCTCTGCAACACCGGAGGTACGGCTGAAATGCACAAGCTGCTGTGCACAGCCTGAATCCAGAATACCCTCACACTGCAGGAGCAGGGCTGGTTTGCAGACTCTGCAGCTCTCAAACACCAAGTAGCTCCATGAACCTCCCCTGCTCAGTCTCCTGAAGCAGCCTTCAGGCCTGTCAATGTGTTTTTCCACCACATGGTAGCTCAGTAGACATACCTTGGGCACAAAGCCCCAGATTCTGCATCATCTCAGACAAGAAGCACCTGACTGCACTCATCAGCCCCAACAACCTGCACCTGATGGCAGCTCAACCAGCTGTACCTCCTCACCCTCCTCACCTCCCCCTTCTTCACTCAACTCCATTATAACAAGAAGACCAAAACACTCTGAGCCCACCACCAGACGTCACAGTCACTCGGGAAACCCAGCGCCCGACCCAGCAGGATCAAGCACACCATCGCCATGTCACCATCAGCAATTCTGCCTGTGCGCCGGGTTCCGCACCGAGTGCCGCTCTGTTTGCACGAGGCGGCCGGTGGCAGCGTGGAAGGAGGGTTAAACCCCCTGCTACCCAACTGAGCCAACCAGCTATTCTGGAGCCAGGCTGCCACCAGCCAGGAAAGCGCAGCTGGGAGCCCAAGGGGAGCCCAAGGCAGAACACAGGGTACACTGCTGTTGGGACCTGAGCGTTTGGGAACAGCTCCCATCTTCCCTGGGCAGGCAGCCGATGTTTCAGCAGGCACGCTTGGGCCACGTAAATAAACACTAAGAGCTAACATGCTACAGGCCCTGCAGTCTCTGCTTTCCCAGACACCAGGGCAGGTGGAGGACAAGAGAAAATCTTTTACCAGAGCTGCCAAGCACATTGTCTGCTCCAGCATTACTGCCAAGCCAAGGAACCTGAACAGCTCAGCCCTCACCAGATTTAATACCTGAAAACCTGGTTACCACAGGGCCAGCATCCTCACATTCAACAGTAACATGTACCACACGGTTCAGAACACTGTGAAATGTTTGCTTTCCGGGGGGAAAAAAGAAAAATACTGCTGGTCCTCTTTGCCTTTTCGTAGTAAGAGGCATATTTGACACTTGTGACATAATGAAATTACAATCAACAGCCAAGTGTCTCTCCCAGCAGCAAACTCAAGGGCAAAGCCGGGTGGCCGCAGCCTGCCAGCGGCACCTGCAATCATCCCACTGTCCCCCCACCTCAACAGCGCCTGGAACATGGTGGCAGCCACCACCAGCTGCAGCCCATGTTGAGCTCCCTTCCTGACATCCCCAACCAAAAAATAATTCTGTGTGGGGACGAACTAGGACTGCGCTGACATCCACCTCTGACACGCGCACAATCCACACCTGGCGCTGGTAGCCCCGCACACAGCCAGCGTTGCTGTGGCGACGAGCACCCACCTCCCGCACCGACAGATGGACACGGCTGTCCGGCACAGCCAACGAGGAAGCGCTGGAAGCTCTGGCTTCTTGCCGGCGCAGCAAGACCTCAGCAAGACCCACAGCATCTCCGAGGGGAACGAGGAACACAGGGGTGGCCGGGGCTGGTGGGATCCCCAGCCCAGCAGCAGGACCGCTGCCGGCAGCGAGGGAAGCCCGATTCATCCACCCTGTTTTGTTGGGTTTTGTTTTTTTTTTTAAACTAGCTGGAATTTATCTATTTCTCCAATCCCTGCCTACACACAAACCCAACCTTGGGAGCAAACAAAAATGCCTGAATCGCAGATCAGAGACAAAGCAGAAGGCGAGCGGGCGGCCTGCTCCCGCTGCCCTCACCTCACCCCTCGGCGCGAGGCGGTTATATTTAGGTACCGCCACGGTCTGCGGTGCCGCGGCCCCCTCGGGCACGGCGCAGAATGCAGATTTTCCAGACAACAGACCACAACAGCTCCGTCAAAACCATTAGAGGCTGCGGCACCCAGGCCTGCGCACAGATGTTTTGATTCCCACTCTCCTGCCACGACAGCCCTCGACAGCCCCATGGCTGCCGCCATACGCTGGACACCCAGCCTGAATTTTGGCTGTCGAGCAGGGAGGGAGGAGAGAAGGGCAGCCCTGCTCCCCAGAGAGGAGCTCCTCTCTCTGGTCTCCCCCTGCATCTCCCCAGGGATGGACAGCCTCCCCCAGGGCTCCCCATCGGCGTGGGGAATAACCCACCCTTAAGGCACGGGAGCAGCGCAGCGGGGACAGCCCCCACAGGCACCTGCTGCGGCCCCGGGGGCCTCTCCCGGGCTGAAGCCCCTACAGCCATCGGTTGCAGGAGCCTGCAAGCGGCACAGGGGTTCGGCACGTGCTGGGCCAGAGGGACCTGTCCTGACCCGGCTTTGTTCACAGCCCACTTCTCCTGCCAGCCGGACGCACCCACGGCTGCACGGCCCCCAAAGCCACACAAAGGCCAAACCTTGGCCGCGCTCTGATGAAGGGATGCGGGAGCTGTGAAATGCTCAGCCTCTCCCGAGCCTGTCCCTCCAGAATCGATCTCCGCAGCACAAACACACCTCCAGCCCCGGCAGGGCCAGCGCACGCCGGCGCCAGCACCCACAGAAGATGGTTGCCGAAAATTCTCCCACCGCAGATGAGAAAGCAATGCTGGCAGGGAAACACTCCCACAAGGGATCGAGCCCCCACAGAACAAAACA